>JBBPKY010000418.1:0-22669 GCA_038089495.1 Xerocomellus dryophilus
GGTACTGTTTCAGTCGGGACGTGAGACGGGCGTGGCGCGTCTCGGCTGAGACTGGATTCGCACCGAGATATGCTCGCACCCCCGCTTGATCGCGCTTTCCCTCATCTATTGGATCTCGGACGGGTGAATCTACGATGTCCGAACGAGAAGCAGCGACAACGTGATCGATACTCGTATGATACCTCACTTTGCTGAACTCACCTGCTGATGGCTTCAAAGTGTGCTTGATCCTGCGAAAAAAAAAGAGTGAAATCAAAGGGTTGCCCGCGCGAGAGTCGCCATGAGTGGGTGTAAAGTGCAGTAAAGTGCATAAGTGGTGGAGTAAAGTGAGATAAGTCAGGTGGGACGGAAAAACAAACAGTTTGTTTTGTTTGTTTTTCGTTTGTTGGACCACTTCCCCACATCACACGACGTCGGTGAGGTTTTTTCGCTCGATTTGCTCACTTTACATGGTCTAGATACCAACTCTGTGGTCCTCTGCATTCAGTTTGACTCCCCCAAGCCCCAACAAGCCCAAGGTCCAGCTGTGAACGGAAACCCCACCGCGGTCGACATGTTCATCCCACCATGACCCACACACGACTCGGCCCGGGCCCCTCCTCGACTATATCACTGCCGTCACCCGGCGGTACGGTCTGTGCATGCACCCCCCCGGCCCATGTACATCCGAGGAGCTGGCATTGTGGCTACCCCCCCTGCCGCCCGCATCGTCTCATTCAAATAGGACACAAGCCGGCGATGAGGATGCCACCGCTATGGAGATGTGCTGCTCACGCTGTCTCCCGCATGGTTCTCCACATCCACACCTTTGCACGTGCACCCCCCACACCCATTGTCCGAGAGGCGATCATGACTGTCGCCCCTGCTGTCCGTATCGTCTCGTTCAAATATGTGTTGCAAGCTAGCGACGAGGGTGCCACTGGGGAGACCATGGAAATCGACAGGAACGCTGAGGTCGGCGATCATCTTTTACGCTAATCGATCGCTCCGAACAATGGCCATTCGCCATCGTGACTGCCCCATCTGGCTCCCACTGGCGGGTTGCACTGGAACGTTGATCAACCTCACTCTCCTCTTGGGTCCGAGTTGACGAGAGGCATGGTTGGCTGCCCTCGACTCGCCAACGCAACAACCACTAACACACTTACAAGTGTCTTCACGCTGTGGTGAACCATTTTCTTGTGACACCCGTAGCTCACGCCGATTTTCAGTTCGCTGTCGAGCCAGATTCAACGCGACGCATTTTCAGCCTGAGTGACGCGTCCCGTGCCTGCCGCGACACGTGTTGGATATTTTATTCCATATATGGTATTACCTGCTTACCTAAGCATACCTACATCGCACCATAGTTAGCTTTCTTTTACTTAGTGACTTACTGAGTATTCTACAGGTTATGAGCCCTGGTACTTTTCAGTAACCCAACCAGTTCACTCCTCTGAAGACCCATCTTCAAGTCGACGCAGCAAAAACTCACGCGGAGTGGCAGCACGCACTGCAATTACCTTCGAAGGTGACTGCAACAAGTGCGGATGGTATGGTCACAGGGAACGGGACTGCGAAAGGTCCGTGAAAGGCCTTCGAAGCCCAGAGTGCCAAGCCGCACTCGACGAATTGGGACACGAAATTGAATTACTCAGGCAAAAGCGCCTAGCGCGTGAAGCCCGCGCGGCCACGGAAGACCACCGCGCAGCCACAGAGGGCGGACGGACGACAGACGGCGACAGCGCGACCACGGAAGACCATCGCGCGGCCACAGTCCAGCCCCAGGCACCCGAAACAACGAGTCAACAAGTCGATGACAAGACCATTGACACCCCAGACTCGAGCGCGACGAGCGCTGAGCCAGTAATGCCAGCGGACAAGTCATGCAACCGAGTCGGACTCGGAACGGAGGGGAGAGTGGGCGAGAAGGGCGAGACGCCGCACGGGAAAGTCGACGAAGAGGTAGCCGCAGCAAGAGGACCGGGCACAGAGACCACGGACCTACAGGCTGACGGCGTAAGCCTCGCGACCCCGGCGAGCGGCCCACAGCTCGGTAAACCACCTCCACCGCCAACAATCGAGTCGACAATCCCGACGACCAGTCAGCAGGCCCACGACACAGCCGCTGACACCGCGAACCCGCACGCAACATGCGCAGAGCCGACGAGGCCAGCGGGCATGTCACAGAACTCACCAGTGGAGTCGGAACAACCACCAGACCAGTCGGAGGCTACGTCGCAAGTAAGGACCCCGCCGAGCGAAAACGCATCGGACGGAGAGGCCCAGGTCGCGACGGCCGACGAGGAGGGTGGGGAGACTGACGATGAAGACCGTCGAGCGCGCAAGTGTGTCGACGACGAACTTACCAGTCGAGTGGAGACGTTCGGAGACAAGACCACCACGACAACGACACCGCACGCACCCAACAGCACGCCGCTCGAGGGGGAGTGCACAGGTCAGACGAGCAGTGACAGCGCCGAGCTGATCGCCCGCGAGACGGATTGGCCGACGGCAAAGACGAGCGCGAGCACACGAAGCCTATCGCGCACCCACCACAATGAAGCCCAATGCGAGGTGAAGGACCCCACTAGATCGTCAGAGGACCCTGAGGACACGCCGGGTGACGACGAGCGTCGTCCAGACGCACCCACAGAGCCACCCGACAAGCCCGAGGGCAGGAGGGGGCGAAGGGGCGAGACAAGGGTCTAGTCGGGGGTATCCGAAGCATCAAGAGAGCGCGCAGGGGGTATGGGAGAGAGCGTCGACGACGAGAGTCGACCGAAGGAGCCCGACGGACCACCTGACAGCGCCGAAGTCGAACCCAGGGATCGCGCGGACGTCCTGGTCGAGCCAGGGGGCAAGACCGCTTCCGTACGAAACGGATGCGCCGCACACGAAGATGCGGACGCAGCGGACGACGGAGAGGTCGGGGAGACCCACCGGGCTGTGCAGGTCGAAGGGGAGAGCATGGAGACCCATCGAAGAGCGTCGATCGAGGGGGAGAGAGGAAGTGTGCAGATGCACGCGCGATCGACGACAGGAGTCGAAGAAACCGGTCAGCGCACCTCACAGGACGACGACGACGTACCTGGGACCTCTCACCACCATCCACCACCATTACCCATGCCAGTCGAGCGACCCCGAGACGAAACGAAGCGGTGCGACGACGCGCCACGGTCGAGCGCACGAGCCGAGCATGTAGAGGCGACGAGGCACCCGGGAGGCGATGCGGACGCGTCAGGAGCGTCGGGAAGCGACGACGACCCTAGAAACAGGCCAAAGAAGCCGTTTGGCACGTCAGAACACGAGCGCGAACGCTCGAAGCAAGAGAATGAAGAAACCTCACCTAGGAAGGCTCCAGACGAGCAGGACGAGCCGGGCGGCGAAACGGCCGTATCAGGCAACCACCAGGCGCACCCAGAACGCCTTGAAGGCGAAGAGAACGACGGCGGCGGCGATACGAACGCACCGAGTCGAGTTATAGGCCCAGGAGGGCACTTGGAGGTGCAGTGGGAGTCGAGAGACGTCGAGGTCGATCGGGACCGCCGGAAGGTTGTCGACAGCGCCGAATACGACCGGATACGGCCCGGGGGCCACAGGAACGAGCGCGACGTCGAAACGAGCGCGCGGAGTCGAGATAGAGGGCCGGGAGGCGATATAGGCGAGCGAGTCGAGTTGGGAGATGTCGAGAGCGGTCTGGAGCGCCAGAGCGATGGCGATGGCGTCGATATGGATGGGAGACGGTGCGGAACGGACGGCGCAACGAGCGGAACACGCCGCGACTCGAAACGAGTCGAAACGGGCCCGCTAGCTGAAAACAAATCGAGTCAGCACGCAGAGCGCAAGCGCACGATGGCGCACGTACCTGAGACGTCCACACCACCCACCAATCATCACAGGCGACCCATACGACCAGCCAACCCACCGCGTCGCCGAGGACGACTCAAAACGAGACCTAGACAAGTCAGACAGACTCGAGCGACCAGATACGCTCACCTTGTCGAATGGTCCCGTCGCGACCGATACACGCGACAAATATAACCTATTAATCATCAGTGGAAGACTCAAGAAGGGTTACTTACCTCTGCTAGATGCTACAACGCCGAGGAGTGAAGACCGCGCGCACTGGGACAGCACGACCGCGACGCGAGCCGCGACTTCCATATCGGGCAACCGGTCGAGCGCCACGCGACGCGACGACGCAGCTCACTCACTCGGACTACGATAGAATTCATTTAAATCATTTGGTATATTTTTCATTTGATTTTACCTTTTTTGCCATAGAGCAAACACTTACAGGTATTGTCTTAGCCTCTCGTGTTTGAGGGGGAGTGTTGGATATTATTTCGTATATGGTATTACCTGCTTACCTAAGCATAGCTACATCGGACCATAGTTACCTTTTCTTTTACTTAGTGACTTACTGAGTATTCTACAAAAGGGAAGCTGTGGATAGTCTGGAGACATGACATGGAATTTATGACTGGAGGACAAGGCTTCATCCTCATCGTCTGAACTGAGGGCAGGGAGGCAGACAATGGGAGGTGGTACCAACATATTGGGGGAGATGATGACATGGCCATTTATGATGAAGGTATGTATTGCTAGAGGTTGGAAAGTACATATTAGCATCTGGATTGAAGATTCAAGGGAGGAAGCTTACTATTACAATTCTACTCCTCCATGCACGTATATATCTTTTTTTCTTTCTTTGTCGCTCTTGTGCCGGCTCGGGCATGTTCTCTTTCCACTTGATTCATTGCCTCTTGCTCTTTGACTGCATTAACGTTTCCCTCATCCTTTTGTGACAACCCCATGCCATTCCTTATGCGTACTACCAGAAGGGGATACTCTTATCTTGTTTCTTTATCTCAGTCGGACAGCATCGCCCTTCTACCCAGTTCTATCACACTGGTTACATGTTTCAGCTTACTCATTATTTTCTATCTTGTTCCATCACATTCTTCACTGACGTGTTGCATGGTATAAGTAGTTACTCTGCCATTGAGACTTTTGTTAACTCATTGAAAACCCAAGGAAAGAACGAAGGGGAAATCCTTCAAGTTCTTCAGATGTGTTTCGAGGAACCAAAGAAAGAAGTTTCTTTCATCTCTACCACATCGGATTTTTAAACCGAGAAGCTGCTTTGACGTTGCCTTTTCATACCTCTTCTCATGTACTTGTAGCTTCTATGAATGAAAGAACCCTATGCTTCCCTGTCAAGCTACTCATTGGAGGACAAACTGTCGAAACAACTGCTGTAGAGCACAGTGCATCTCTATGGTTATAGCCACCCCTTTTTATATTTTTGAATGCTACTTATTCTCGTGTTTACTTTTCCCGAGTGTTTTGTTACTTAGACCACTGCTAGACTGGTACTAGACTGATACTTTGACTAGTCCACATTAGCCTGGCCATAATCTACCTATTGGCGTGTCAGTTCATTTACATTTCATTTATTTGGCTAGAT
This sequence comes from Xerocomellus dryophilus, assembly GCA_038089495.1. Classification (NCBI taxonomy): domain Eukaryota; kingdom Fungi; phylum Basidiomycota; class Agaricomycetes; order Boletales; family Boletaceae; genus Xerocomellus; species Xerocomellus dryophilus. The sequence goes on from JBBPKY010000418.1 coordinate 5,453, forward strand.
TTCACCTTATCTCCATCTTACCTGTTCACTTTGCATCGATCATTTCTAGCTTTCTATTTTTAGCATCACCAAGCACTGGTCCAATACTTCAGGTCCGACACTGGTCCTTTTAGGGTCGGTTGCCCCTAGGGCTTCTAGACCGGTCTGGTATATTTTCCCTTATCTCCATTTAGTTCTCATGACATTCCCTTGGACATTTGACAAGTCTTGGGCATACCCAGACTATAAAGCTTTGTACCTTGTAGATAGAATGTCACTTGTGGTTGGATTTTCGCACTGTTCGAACCACTCGTCCTCTGCACCATCTACTGATTCACCATACCATTCACCATCACCGTCTACATCTCTAACGTCTCTTCTTCTTTTGTTCTCATCTCAGTCTACCAGTCTTGCACTCTGGACTACCTCCAGACTATTGTCTTCCTCTGTGGAATCGGTCTCGGACTTCCCCACTTCTTCATCCTTACCTTGAGTCCCTTTAGGGGCAAAGTATCTCGCCTCCCCCTTTTCTCACTTCGACAGCCTAGGGCTAGTGAGGTTTCCCACTCCTAGTCCTTCCAGCTGTCCTAGCATCTTTACAACTGGAGCCCACTGTGAGGGACTTACCTAAGGGTCTCCGGAGAAGTCTATGACCGACTGCCCAATGCCAAGAACTTGAAAATCTTCTTCGACAGTTCTGAACTTTACAGATCGGCTCCAACAACTCGCTTCTGTTTCGGCCAGTTGCTTCTAGTGAAGCCCAACACAACCAATCTGATCTCCCTGAGATATCAGAATTAGAGTTTAGCCTGTCGACGGACAGTGATCTTGACCCATCAGCCACCAATTAATCTGATTGGCTGAGCACTCCACCATTCCTTTCCCTCCTTCCCGATTTAGGTGACACAGGTGACACACAGCCACCTGCATCTGTACACATGTCAGAGACCCAAACTCTCGGTGACAGCCCTGATCAGGAAAATTTAGCAGATGAAGCGAACCTAAGTGACTTCGTATCCAGAGTGTATATCCATTCGACCCCACAACAACAGTCAAGGGAGTCACACCTCACCTTCCAATTTTCTTCACCACTTTCGCCTCTCGCTCCAAGTCCCCCCTTGTTGTCGTCTTCATCCTCATCCTCATCTACATCTTCTGACTTAATTCCTCCGTCGCTCCTATCTTCTTGACCACTCTGGACTATCACTCTGGACTACACTGGTCTAGCAAAGCAGCCCTTCCGCCCAAGCTCAACCTGCTGCTTACCATCCCGGACTGTCGTCCACGACATCCAAATCTATCCCTTCTCATACTCCAAACGCTACTAACCCCCTAAAACCTTCAGCTCCAAACTGTCCTATGGCTAACCAAGCTTCACAGATGCCGCTCCATGGTACCCAGAATGCCCTGAAGTTTGACAGGAAGACCCTGGCCTTGTTGCCACGCTTCCTCGAGGACGTCAACATCCTCAGCACCATGGCCGGTATCTCCACTCTGGAGAAAATCCATGCTGCCATAAGGTATGCCGACCTCGAGAAGGCAGAGGGCTGGAAGCTTCTGGACGAAGCCACCATTAACCCACCAGACTGGAGCAACTTTGTCCAAGCAGTCAAGAAACTATACCCTGGTTGCGAAGGAACTAACCAGTACTGTCGCGCTGACATTCAATATTTAGTCCAGGAATTCCGTGTGAAGCTGATGCACACGCTAGAGGATCTCGGGGAATACCAGCACAAATTCTTGAAGATCGCCCAGATCCTCATCAACAGCCGCAAGCTCTCAGAGCTAGACTGATGTAGAGCGCAGTGCGTCTTTATGGTTATATCCACCTCCTTTTCATATTTCTGGATGCTACTTATTCTCGTGTTTATCTTTCTCGAGCATTTTGTTACTTAGGCTGCCGCTAGACTGGTACTAGACCAATATTGGACTAGTCCGCGTTAGCCCGGTCAAGATCTACCTATTGGCACATCGGTTTCAATTACTTTTCATTTATTGGACTAGATTCCCTTTATTTACATCTTATCCTTTCATTGTTTTTCATCGATCATTGCTACCTTCTGTTTTTAGAATCACCAAGCGCCGGCCCCAAACTTCGGGTCCGACACCGGTCTTTTTAGGGTCGGTTGCCCCTAGGGCTTCTAGACCGGTCCAATACATTCCCCTTTATCTCCATATAGTTATCATGACATTTCCTCTGACGTTTGACAAGTCTCAGGCATACCCAGACTATAAAGCTTTGTACCTTGTAGATAGAATGTCACTTTTGATTGGATTCTTGAACTGTTTGAACCACTCGTCCTCCGCACCATCTACCGATCCACCATACCGTTCACTGTCACTGTCTATGTCCCTCACATCTTTTCTTCTTCCATTCTCACCTTGGACTACCGGTCTTGCACTCTGGACTACCTCCGGACTATCGTCTTCCTTGGCGGAATCGGTCTCGGACTTCCCCACTTCTTCACCCTTACCTCGAGTCCCTTTAGGGGCAAAGTATCTTGCCTCCCCCGTTTCTCACTTCGACGGCCTAGGGCTAGTGAGGTTCCCTACTCCTAGTCCTTCCAGCCGTCCTAGCATTTTTACACTGAGATGCCTTGTTCATGTCCGGTCTACCGGCCAACCTTGAAACCCAAGTCCGTCAGCGGCTACTCATCACCAAATCCACTCACCACCCCTCCGATCCATACCCTATCAACGACATTGTCGACGCTACCCAGTTTCTTCTCACTGGTTCCGCCCTCCACCCTCTCACAGCTGCTTTGGCAGCTACCATGCAGCCCACTCAGCCCTACTATCTGGCTTGGATGGCACCCATACCAGCACCTGTAGTTCCACAGACCGTCACACCGACCACTACTCTGGTTGTCAAGCAGGAGCAGGTCAATGTCCAACATACCACCTGCTGGGACTGTGCCTTCTGCGCAGATCTGTTGCATTTTATAGGTAATTGCCCCCATGTAAAAGGCTATATTCAGGCCGGGAAAGCCAGCTGAGGATCCAATGGTCACTTGTACCTACCGGACAGCAGGTGCATCCCACATGTCCAGGGGACCCAATGTCTCCAAGAGTGCCTAGACCGACTGCCCACGCTGGAAGCGGTCTCTTCTTCAGTTGTCACCACCAGTCTATTCTCTGTAACAGACTCATCCACTGATGCTATACTAGACATTGAACTGTCGGTCTTCATGACCCTGGTTGACCCAGATTTGGATGATGAATCTGATCTTGCTTTTGCTGATCCTGAGTTCCAGGCATACCTAGCCAACACTTGGGCTGCTATCCAAGCTGACAAAAAGGACAAGGGCAAGCAGGTCCGATTCGATGGTGTCGAGATGCCGGCTCGAAAGACCGGTCGTCCTGGTCCTTGCGCTGCCTCCATTGAGGAGGAGGTTGTCTCGCTGGCGATCAAGGCCATGCGGTCTAAGTTGGCAGGACCTCCAAAGACCTCCATTCCAGCTGTGTCGAGACCAGCTGCTCTGTCATCATCTACATCACACAATACTCCATTCTGTGCCGACCCAGCTAACACTTTGTCATCATTGAACCCCTAAGGACAATTTAGGTACTCATTCCCCCTCGAAGACGAGACTGCCCTGAAGCATCTCTTAGACCAGGTCCTTGCGACCACGGTACCAGTACCTGTCTGGGAGCTTATTGCTGTAGCTCCCAATGTACACAAGCAATTCAAGGACATAACCACGGCTAAGCGTATCCCCGTCACTACTAACACTGTACAGGTCAATGAACTCGCCAGACGTGACCCCAGTGCGGTAGACCATACCTTCGGTGACTGCATGCACTGGAGTGACGACAGTCTTATCGTTGCTCACCACTCTGTACCGCTTCAGTCTCTAGAGGCCAAGATCATTGGTACTGGCCGGTCTATTCTCGGAGTCCTTGACTTGGGCTCCGAGATTGTCGCCATGCCTAAACAGGTGTGGGAAGACCTCGGTCTACTGGTCCGGTTGGACCACGTCATGATGATGTCGAACGCTAACACTAGTACTGAGTCTACCCTTGGAGTTGTTGAAAACCTCTGCCTCAATTTCGGAGCAGGCGAGGTTTGTCTCCAGGTGCAGGTAGTGCCCCACGCCAATTTTGATTTGTTACTCGGCCATCCGTTCCATTGCCTCCTTAGTGCTTCCACTGAGGACTTCCCGGATGGCTCTCAGACCATCACCCTTTGGGATCCAAACTCAGGAAAGGCATATAAATTACCCACCCGAGCATGGACCGAAGGCTGCCCGCATTGCTGCCGTGGTCTATTTTGTTCTAGTCATCAGTCCATCATCAAGATGGGTTTTTAGACATCAATGATCCACTGAGAGGTCAGGAAGAGCCCTATTCGCACTTATCTTCTTCTCCTGCCATATGCCTTGCCACTTTGTGTATTCTGGACTCATCCCTTTCATCTCCGTCTCCTACCTATAGCTTCCTTTCCTCTACTCAGTTGGTCCTATCTCTAGCACATATTTCTGCCCTCAACAATACCTTCTCTTTCAATTCTGTCTCCCATTCCCTTGCTTATAAGCCTGTCGCCAAAAAGGTCTGATCGGTCCTGGCTCCTCTCAAGAAGGAGTACTGGGTACTCCACCGGCTACCTGACGATCCCCTTGCCAGACTCATACCATTATCCACTCACCCCCCGGTCTTTGTGCTGGAAACAAGATTCACACAGGAACGTGCCGATGCACTTGACCTCGACCCGGCCAAATGGCTATGGCCTGAGGAAGTCAAGTTAGTCTGGTGGATAGTCCACAACCATGAAATGGCCTTCACTTGGATTCCAACCAAGCAGGGTTGTCTAGACAAATGGTACTTTCTGCCAGTGAAGATACTGACCATTCCACATACTCCATGGATATTCCACAATATTCATATTCCCCCATCATCTTGGGATCAGGCAATCCAAATAATCAAAGACCGCATCGCCTCCAGTGTGTACGAACTGTCCGCCACAGCATACCGGTCTCACTGGTTCTGTGTGCTCAAGCAGGACGGCAAGACGCTCTGGCTCATTCACGACCTCCAACCTCTCAATGCCATCACTATCCAGGACTCTTTGGTCCCCCCATTCATGGAGCATCTAGCCGAGTCGTTCGGCAGGTATGTGGTCTACGGTATGATGGACCTGTTTGCAGGCTATGACCAGTGCCTGCTGCACGTGGACTCTCGGGATATGACCACCTTCAATAGTCCACTTGGACCTCACCATCTCACTACTCTTCTGATGGGACATACTAATGCCGTTCAGATCTACCAAGCTGATATGGCATTCATTTTACAGGACGAGATTCCCCACCACACAATGTTATTTGTCGATGATCTTCTGGTCAAGACCAAGATGACCTGGTATCAGAGACTGGACAGCTCCTATGAGACCATCCCGGAGAACCCGGGTATCCGAAAATTCATATGGAATCATCTAACCATTATCCATAGGATCCTACAATACCTGCAGAACATGAATGCCACGGTCTCTGCCAAGAAATTCATACTTGCTGCCCTGGACGCTACCATTGTCGGGCACAAGTGTACCTCCAAAGGATGTGTTCCGCACAAGGCTAAAATCCAGAAGATCAGGGATTGGCCGGAGTGCAAGAACTTGACACAAGTCCATGGGTTCCTCGGGACCTGCGGAGTGGTTTGTATTTTTATTCGAAACTTTGCCGCGATCGCTAGACCACTTGTTGGACTAACCTGCAAAGGTGCCCCCTTTGAATGGAAAGATGCCCAGCGCGACGCAATGATTTGTCTGAAGGACAAAATCATTAAGTCCCCTGCACTCCACCACTGGGCAGTCCATGTTTTCATCTTCAGAGTCACTAACCTCACCATAGAAATGGATGCAAAGTATGTGAAGGGTATGATCAATAACCCGGATTTACAGCCGAATGCAACCATCAACCAGTGGATCACCAGTATTCTTTTATTCCATTTTGAAATTCGCCATATTTCTGCAGACTGACATACTGGTCCCGATGGACTATCCCACCATTCTCCCTCTGATGATGATCCTTCTAAGGAGGATCATTTTGAGGACTGGTTGGACGATTCATATTCATTTTCTATTACCTTACTGAATGATTGGACTTTACCTTTCTCCACTACACCAGTGCCTGCACATGTCTGTCCACACCTCCCTTATGCTCTGTCCTTGTTTCCGTCCGCTCCAGAGTTCACCCTTCTTTTACCTTTTCCAGTTTCGCAATCTTTCCTTTTGTTTGTTTCTGTTTTTACTTCACCTGCTACTGAGCTGGTCACCGACCCGGACTCTCCTTTTATTTCCTGATCTGCAAAGGCCCTTGCCAGGGAAGCCCAGATTCGCTTGATCTGCAGCTTCCTCAATACCTGCACTCGTTCTGCTGACCTTTCTGATGCAGAATTCCAGTCGTTTGTCAATTCAGTGACCAAGTTTTTCCTCCTCCATGGCTTCCTATGGTGCCGGGAACCCCACAGTCGGCATCAGCTGGTGGTACCAGAGCACCAACAGTGTAGAGCACGTTCCGGCTCTAGGTTCGTATTGAGCCTTTCCGAACCATTCCAACCAACTCCGGACTGTATGTCCGAGTTAGACCGGTCCACTCCGAGCCCACTCACCTGTAGTCCGGAGTCCGGAGGTCCGGACTTGCATTAGTCCGGTTGGACTAATGGTCCCTTCTCTAGAAGCACCTGTTTTGACATTTCGCTTGATTGTTAACGTTTCGGATTCATTTTTACAGTTCTCTAAACCTTATTCACAGTAACTACACAGTCCTGGGCAATTCCTGGACTATAAAGAGTTTGTACCTAGCATTTTAAAGGCATCTTTCGACCTTTCGAGTTACTCCCGACTGTTCTACCGACCATGTATCAACTTTCTGCACGTCCGAGTTCACCACGGAACTCGTCGACCACTCCTCCACTTCTCCCTGATGCTCCCGACCATCCGGACTTTGTCCGCTTTACTTTCCCGCGGTCCGGACTAGCGTCGGACCATTAGTATCTCCTTTCCCCTTGCTTCCCTTGACCTGGGACTTCACTTACTGACTCTGACCCTCTTTGGGGACGAGCATATTGCACCTACAGATCCCCTACACCATCTAGGTTGACTTACCCACACAGTCACCTTTCGTGTTTTACATCGTCCTGTCATTGCTTCTTTTTGATTGTGTTGTCATTGTACTCCTTGACCTGATTGTCAGTCCCCACTGATCGCATCACTTGGATCATCTTCCCCACGAAGTATTGATAAACTGAATTTAGTTGTGCCTGAATGTACAATACATGTCAGTATATAATGTTCCATCCCTATTTCCCATATCCCTCCCTGATATCTTTTTCATCCGAATGCTCATTAGGTGGGGTGTCAATGGTAGGCTCACTAATGTCACCTGTGCTGTAGGTAGAGAGATTTGCAGCAACGATGCTGTGCACATCATGCCATTTTTGTGCAAAGCTAGTACCCAGATCGTGTCGAATGGAGGCTTGACATTTTGCATATGCTGTGAATGCCTCAGCATCTTCTTTCTGATTGAATGTCCGAAGGAAACCATACTTATCCCATATCTGTGCTTCCCATTTAAGAAAGGCTGCTACCTGGCACATCTCCTCAAGAAGGAGCTGGACCTCCTCATCCCAGCGATTATACCATGCCCTGGTCTTCATCCACTCGATTCGAAATGCTACAAAAGACAAGTGAGGCTTCACTCTATCTGGTACTGAAGGTACTTACTGTCCTGGAGATTCACATCGTTATCTGCTCACAGACCATAAGTCAACCATATCCATGACATGACCGCAGTCCCATGAGTCTCTCCCTCCAGCAAATCGCCCATTGGACAAAGGTTGGCTGCTTTGAGTGGCTGTAACTTGTGCTGCCAACCAATCTTCCCGAGCTTCTTGCTGAGCTTTGTCAATTGTGTACAAGCCTGCGAATACTTGACATGACAAAGTGAAAGGCAGTCTTCCAGTGCATGGAGAGATTTATGGGCCCTTGTATTTGCATCCTGGCCATGTAGATTGTGATCCTTGAACTTCAGGAGCTGAGCCCAGATGTGAACATGATGTCGACACTCATTTAGAGCATCGTGGGCCTCTGCCATGTGCAGCTCCCATTTAATCTCCAGCATTTTCAGGTCACAAGAGATGAGGTTGCAAATCTCAGAGGGGAGATAAAGGGAGAGGGTATCTTTATTGGGCGTGGTTCATTTCTTGTCCTCTGAGTGCAAGAGTACCATAGTGGGGAAATATAATGTGTGGACTGCAAACCATGCATTGATTTGGCATTGAAGGGTGTTAGCATGGATCAGCACTCTCCCCTTTTGTTTGTCTGTGGCATGTTGTCCTAATGCCCTGATATCAGCTCTGAGCTTACGGCTTCCAAAAGAAGTGAGGATGCTGTCACCTTGGAGGATGTTACTACTTACTGGGTATTTTCTAGATCAATTCCAGAACTGATAAGCACACTGGGAGTCACTTCAATGTGCAATGCCACAGCTAAGCCAGTCTGAAGGTATTTGGCATCTTGTTCAGCAAGATGGCGTTGAATAGAAGCCATCGTCAGACCTGAAAGGATATCAGACAAAGACAAAGATGTCAAAGAATTCACATACATGTCACCCTGCTCTCAAAAGGGTTTGGCTGTGACTTGTCTGCTTTCCAGGCTTCCACCTCCTGTTTCCACTTTGCTAGCCCTGCCTTGCCCTGCACCGTTGCTTCAATGGAACCCTGCAGTTCCTGTAGCGCATCTCAATGCTCGGCCCTCATCTTTATTGCTGCAATGAACTTGCAGTATAGTGTCTGACCTAGGGAACAACATCAGCCTTTCCCTCTTTCAATTATCATATCAAACATTACATACCCAAGGTTATCTTCTTCTTCCAGTTCGAGTTCCCAAAGTGGTCATCTATTACATTCTGGCAAGATCCAGGTCCCATCTCCTTGGTGCTGGCAGCAATGTGGTTGATGTTTGCCCATCCTCACTTAGGAGCTTTCCCATCTGTGTGACCAACACTGGGTGTCCAGTTGAATGAAAACCTTGTTTGGCATGACTCGATGTGAGCTGGTAGGTGGAATTTGGGTATGAAGTAGTTAAGTTTTTTGTTAGTCAGATTGAATCGGAGATGGGCCGGCAAAGCAGACGTACATGCCCAGAGGTTTTTGAACCACTGGCACATGATGTTGTAGGAAAGGTTGAGGACGAGTAATGTAGAGAAGTGTGTGAGTGCAGAGAACATAATGTAATCCATGTTCACATATCTAGCTCATCAATGAGGCAACTGACCACTTGTCAAAGCAAAGAGACCACATCTTTCACCTTTTTGGAGGTCTCCTATGCTGCAGGGGAGCTTCATATCATGTCAACAGTTCACGCCACCCATGCCTGTTGTAGCAAGACCTTTCAAAGATTTGTCTGTATAGTTGACAGCATCATGGTTGACACATATGCTCTGCTTGCCTTGCAGTTCGCCCATCAGCTTTGTAGGGAACAATGAATCACTAACCTCATGTATCACAGAGGGACATGCCTTTAAGTATGCCTTATATTCAGAATCTTCAATGCTTTTCATCTAATGAAACATTGCGCCACTTGAGTCGGAAGTTGGCATTGATTGTGATGAAAAGAGCATATAGCCATCTAGAAAAATACTACGTCAATTGTGTCTCCAAAAACATAACATGAGCTGACATTACCCTTACTCTGAGTTCTCCCATCCCACTGGTAAGTTCCTACCTGGTTGCAGACATGCAGGACATAGAACAGCTAGTTCACCAGCTTTAGTAGTGTTGATGCCAGCCAGATCATGCCCTTGACCGGCCCATTTCAATACCTTGATGTTGTGCCATCTGTTACGATTTCTTTTCCTTCCCTCTTTTGTCGAAGTTCTCTCTCTTACGTTCTAGAACCTTCTCCCCATTCCTGCGGAACGTCCTCCGCCTAAATGCAGCTTCCATTTTTACACGCTACGCATGGTTACCCTTACTCCGTTCCCTCTTACCTTTTATGGATGTCTATTCCTGTTCATGCGTAACCTTACGCAGCCTCACCCTTCTATCGTACGATCCAAGCCTTTCCTCTTATATCCATCTTAGCATTTCTGCTACGAACACTGCTTGGTCCGTGCGCCACGTCTCCACTATTTAAGTAGACGACTCCTCACATGTATTTCTCTAACTTCGACCTGCTCAATATACCTTGAAGCAGTCCTCCGGATTTCTCTAAGTCTCCACCTTACTTCTGAGTAGGTGCTCCTTGTTTTCACCGCGTTCGCTACTGCGTCCCAGTAGCTCCCTTGGTCTGTGGAAGTCCCAGACACCCCTTGTCCCTCTGAAGGATACCACCTCAGAGTTCTCGTCCTTGTCGTCGAAGGATAACCCTTGACTCTCTGCGTTTGTTGAAGCGTCCCTTCGACTCCTTCGTCCTCGTCTTCGCCTCTTGAGCCTACGTTAGTCCCTACCCGGGCCTAGTGTAATACCATCCACTGGCCATTCTCAGAAATACTGCATAACGATCCTAGTTGCTCAGTCAGCAAGAAATAATTCCTATTGCACTGTAAACTTACACAAATGGACGTCAATCCTGTATTGTTCATTTGCTGAGCCAGACTGTGGAAAAACTCATATGCTATCACCTTTGATTCCAAGGGCAAAATATGGAAATGTTCCATGACTGTGAAAGTACCAGCGGTATGAGGTTCTTTAATCGTGGCTGGGAACCATCTTGAACAAAGGAGCTGCTTGTAATGACATGCTGCCTGTTCACAGCCACAGAAATCCAAAGCGACTGCATGCATGGCAAGTATGTCGATGACAATGAAGTTGTCGTCATATGCGGGTTGGCGGTTTGGACATGTTTCACCTGGCTTGTGGCCCAGCTGTATCTGTAGACCCAGGTTTTTGAGTGCCATTTTTGCAAGGTATCCATTGGTCCAGTGCTGTATCCTGAGATTTCAGTACAAGTGAGCTTGAATAAAAACTTGGCTTACCTCAATATGATGAAGAGGGTGATTTAGGTGTGCCTGAACGATGCACTCCTTACACAAGAAGTTCATGGTAAAACAGTCCCTGCAACAGTAAATGGGGTCTTGCCGCCCATACTCACAAGTTGCCCAATGTTCCATATGACCATGTCCCTTGAGCTTGATCAATTCATCCAGAACAGCAGGCCTTTCCTGCAGCCAGATGTGAATGGGCTCGATCTACTAGATGTGTTCAATTCCTCATTTTCCTCACAGAAAACTGTACACTTGCCTTGGCACAACATTCGGAGACTTGTGGTGCAGCAAAATCTTTGGGTTGGTACTGCACCTCATTTCATGGATCAAGTGTCAAATCCTCAAAGGCTTGATCGCTGCATGTCAGTTCTCTAGTATCCTCATGAGACAGTGAGAACACTGGAATTGAAGATGTGCGTAAGGAGAAAGACCTGGATGGTTGCAAATTGAAGACACAATGTCTGTGAACACGCTTGGAGTCTATATGTTGTGTGAGAGGAGTGTGTTGGATTAGTTTCGGCTTCTTGGTTGGATGAGTATTCGCCATGCTAGACAAGTCTAAGTGTGGGATCAATCAACGAACTACTAAGTATCCTCCTCCCCAGTATGAGGTCATTCCCAATTGGCAACTCAGGTATTACAATTCAGAGCATAGATGCAACAAGACTAGAAACAACTGTGGCTACCAGAGAATTCCTATGTGAATGGCTGCTCACAGCATTTCATCACAAAAGGTAATGTCCATGCTTGTCATGTGCACATACATATTGGGATATGACCCTTTTGCTTGAAAATCAAGACATCACCATGCCACAGCAGCCTTACATCCAGACTGACCATTAAGTTCTCCACAGCCTTATTGAAGCCCTGGGGGTTTTCCTACTGTGCTGCATAGCAAATGGTATATGAATTTCCCATCCTTTGGCATCTGACATCAGGGAAATGTTTGAGGGTAGTGTTGCAAGGTTTGATGCAGATGTCAGGCCATGGTGAAGCATCTCTGGTGATGATCCACGGCCCTAGTCTCACCTGGTCACCATCCCTTGCAATCCAGACTATGGTGGCTTCATCACATCCCATTCCATAGAATAGTGCTGGCAGGTATGTGTGACCCTTTTATGGTGTGGCTCTTGTTAGTTCTGAATTTGCTGCTGGTTTTGGAAATAGCTTACCAAATGATGTGTGAACTGGTATTGTTACGAGCCTTTTCTTTTCTCGTTGTTATCATGGTTCTTCCATCATTCTCACTTCTTCCAGAACCTTCTCCCTGTTCCTGTGGAATGCCTTTTGCCTAAACGTAGCTTCTCTTTTACATGCTACACATGATAACCTCTGTCTTGTTTCCACTTACTACTTTCGGACATCTTTTCCCTTCATACGCTGCCTTGTGCAGCCTCTTCCTTTCCTATTGTATAAGCCAAGCCTTACTCTTTATATCCATCTTAGCTTTTCTACTATGAACACTGCTTGGTCTGTGCGCCACATCTCCACTTATTTAAGTAGACGACCCTTACATGTATTTTCCAACTTTGACCTGCTCAATATACCTTGATGCAATCCCTGGGATTTCTCTAAAGTCTTTGCCTTACTTCTGAGCAGGCACTCTTTGTCTTACCATGTCTGTCGCAACAACCCTTGCAACTCCCTTGTCTGTCTGAGGAAGTCCCAGACATCCCTATGCCTGCTTGTCAAAGGAATGACCTTGACGTCTTCATCCAAGTCAAACGTCTGTTGAAGGACATCACTCGACATCCCTTGTCTAAACCCTAGTCACTTTGAGCCTGCATTAATCCCCACCTGGGCTTAACATAACAGGTACTGCTCTATCTCAAGAATGTCATTGAAATCTGTCTCATGCAACATGTCATTTCAGAACATCTGTGATATTGCCATATAGCAGATATTGCAAACTAACACGATGGGGTGAGTGCTAGAAAGTAGAATGGGTCAACACCCAGTCTCCGCCTATATAATGAACTCTTACTGATTTCAAAGTGAGAGGTTGGGGGTTTGTCTCACTGTCTGTGATAGCACTTTCAAATACATTAAGTGGGGCTGTGACCACTGGCCCATTGCCATTCTTGTCGGATCTGGGGGAAAACAGGATACATCGTAACATGGTGAGTGGTAACTCTGACAGAACTTTGCTTTTGTTGCAGTTCTATGCCATTCATGGCGGCATTCTCAAATGCATCATGCATCAAGTGGAGCTGGATCACATGCCCATGAAACAATCAAAAATGAAGTGCTTCAGGGAATCATGAGGATACTGGCAACTACTAGAGGACGAAGAGAGAACTAGGACACTAGGTCCAACTGAGTCATGTTTTTGGTATAAAGACCAAGAGAACTAGACTGGAGTTCTCTGGCTGGGACTTGCGCCCTTATATACTATTCTACTGTTTGTACATGTTTGTATCGTATCTAACGATACTAGTCCCAACATAGCTATAGTATGTGGCAGCATAGCCTAGGTAGAAGCATAAGCATGAGGTACACAGCACATAGTGATGCATGAGGCAACCGCGCCGTGGCGGTGGCAGAATGGAAGAGAAGCATAGCGGAAATGAAACATAGCCATGCACTGCATGGAGATGAAAAGAAGCATGTGCATGTCGAAAGGCAGACGAATCTGGTGAGAAGATGGGTTACCATAAAAGGAAAGTGGGTACTGGGTACAGGCCAGCATATATGAGGTTAGGTTTCTTGAAAGCTGTACCCAGATTATCTGATAAGATAGGAGATAAGATAAGGAACAAAGTGGAAAATTGGCTAAGTCCATTATGTGCAGGTGTGACTGAGCAGCACCGTAACACATTCGGCATGTCTTCCCAATTCTTGTAGCATATATCAGTGACCACCCAGAGCAGTGTCTAGTAGCATGCTGCGCTGAGAATCAATGCCCTAAGTGTTTGGTGCCAGCTAATTAATGAGGCGCAAATGTTCAGTTTCTGAACCACAACCAAACACAAACAAATCAAACCCTTCATGCACAGGCCACCCGAGTTCATTGCTGAGGGCCTCTGCCCCGTCTTCTCCCCTTTCTGGGCCAAGCTGTCCTATACCAACATCTTCCTCTGCATCTTCTTGGATATTCTCCACCAACTCCATCAGGGCATCATCAAAGACCACCTCAAAAAATGGTGCAGTACACTCACAGGGATGACTGACTTTGATGCATGATTTCGTGCAATGCCTGTCTTCCCTGGACTTCACCATTTCAAGAATGGAATATCAACAGTCAAGCAATGGATAGCAGCTGACCACAAGCAACTAGAATGGGTGTTTGTTGGCGCCCTCGTTGGTGTGATCAGGGAACCACACATCCTTCAGGCAGCCTGAAGCCTGGTTGATTTCATTTATCTCATGCAGTACCACTCACATACGGATGACAGCCTTATAGCATTGCAGCATGCTCTGGATGATTTTCATTGTCTGAAGGACATATTCATTGAACTTGAGTGCTGGGAACACTTCAACATCCCTAAGTTCCATTCACTTGTTCATTATGCTAATACAATACGAAAACTAGGTAGCCTCAAAGTTCCACTCACTTGATCATTACACTGATACAATACGAAATCTAGGTACCCTCGACGGACTCCACACTGAGACATCAGAGCATCTTTATATTGACTTCATCAAAAAAGCTTATGCAGCAACAAGCCGAAAGAATTATACTATGCAAATGACCAGATGGCTGCAGCGGCAAGAAGTGGTCATCTGGTTCAGTGGTTACCATGCATGGTGACACAGAACCAGTCTCTCAGATGAGGAACCCTCTTGTTCTGCTGATTCGGAGCATGATCAGCCTGAGCCTTTCCAGCATCTCAGTGCCACCTGGTGACAGCACCCTGCAGTACCCAATGTTATTGGATCTCTCAGCAACCGGAATTTGCCAAGAAATCTATCCAGTATCTAGAACAACACCATGGTGCTGTGTGCTTCCTTGAAGCTCTCAAAGTGTTTTCCAACACCCTTTCCCATCTACCCCAGTTCTTTGAGCCTAACGCCAATGACCACTTCAATGTTTTCAGCAATCTGGTACTCATAATGCCACCAATGGAGCACACTACGAACAAGAACTCAAGAATTCGTGCGCATCCACAATGCTCTAATGGTGTCCGTAAGCCACCAACACTGGCCAGATATGATACCGTCCTTGTGGACGTTGATACCGAGCTACAGCAACAGGATGGTCTACAAGGTACGTCTTTCACACCGTCATTATATTACAGCAGATTGACTGTGGTCTGCAGGTCCACATGTAGCTGAGGTCCGCGTTATTTTCAGACTATCCTTGCACCTTGGCAACCACCCCCATCCACTTGCCTACATACACTGGTTCAAGCCCTTACAGTCATATGACGATGACATCAAGATGTTTCGTATTAGCTGCTCAATGCGGCACCATTGCCCGAATGCTGAAGTCATCTCTGTCCACCGGATCATCCAACACTGTCATCTAATACCCAGATTCCTGTGGGGCGCCGTTCATCCTCAGTGGATATGTGGCCATGCTTTGAAGGAGGCTCAGCATTTCTATCTCAACAGGCATATGGACCTTCATACTTTCGAACAGTACCAATGTTTTGTTCGAAATTGAAGTCCTGGGGGAGATGAGGGAAGGATAACCAAGATCAAGTCAGGGCTTGGAGGGGGACTTGGTATTCACTCATCAGCATCGTCTACACCCCCCTTCTGCCTGAATGCACCCTTCAGCTCTGGGGTGCAATGCTGCTCAGTGAGATGAACTATCTGTCATACATGGCGATTACAGAAATGTTTGTGGGCAAACTATGGTTATTCTTGCAGTCTATCATGTTTGGCTGGTTTGTTTATTATGGTCCATGATCTCTGCCCTTCTCGAGTCCTTCTTCTGGCCTGAACACCCAGGTGAACCAGTCTCTGAGTCTGCAGCAAACCCCTGTCACGTTGTTTGGTGGATTTGGCTCTCTGGCCACTTCACAGCCTCCCCCTCCAAGGAAGTACTCTGAGCTCTCATGCACTGGTGGCTGAAAAGAGGGTTCATCATCCTGCTGCTCCTCAAGCCCAGTTTTGAGGCGCTCACTCACCTGCTCACCTATTCACCCCCTCCAACATCAGTAAAACACTAGTTTTTGCCCAGATCCACAGACCCACAAAATTTCCCTACTGTACAGACTATTCATTGTAAATTTTTTAGCTAATATCAGTGCGGGTTAAACATGCATTAGTGGCTTGTAAAACATTGTGGTTAAGGGATGGCAAAGATGTACTAAAAAGTGTAAAGTGTACTAAAAGTGTACTAAAAATGCAGTCAAAAAATGTAGCAAAAATGTAGTGAGAGAGTCTAGCAAAAGTGTACTAAAAATATGGTCAAAAAGTGTAATAAAGGTGCAGTAAAACTGTGGTTAGAAAGTGTAGCCAAAATGCAGTAAAAATGCAATCAGAAAGTGTAGTCAAAGTGTACTAAAAATGCGGTCAAAAAGTGTAGCAAAACTGTAATGAAAATATGATAAGAAAGTGTACCAAAATGGTAGTAAAAATGCGGTCAAAGATGCCAAGGCTGTGGCAAGGCACAAGAGACAGCATGTAGTCTAGGCACAATCATGTAATCCAAATATATCGGCACCTGAGGGACTCGAACTCGAGTGCTTTGGACAGCAGGTTTGAACATGCGAAAGGTCTCATCAGAGGGCTTAACCACTGCCTTAACTGCACCCGTTGTGTATGACCATCTACTCTTGCCTCTATAGTGGAGTACGCCAAGTGTGTACTTGACTTGTGCTAGTCTAGACCACCCTAGTGAGAGTTGCATAGGGGTGGGATTATGTCTGGGATCCATCCAGGCACACGACCAGGGAAAGGGGCTCTCCCCCAATACCAGGATTTATTATATGATGGGTACACTGTGCATAATTTGATCACATGACAGGATGCACATGACTAGGTCCAACAGGTGCCACGGACATGAGAAGCTTTCTCCTAAGATAGGCGACTCCATCCCTATTTGGATGAGTGTGTAATGCCTAGAGTAAATGTGTGATAAGAAAGTGTAGCAAAAGTGTACTAGAATGACTTGGCAAAAAAAGGAATGTTTAATGACTAAGCAGTCCAGAAAGTGCCACATCATCATGTTCAACTTGTTCTTCGTCACCACCACTACCCCCATCCCTTTGCTCTCTCTCTGTGCCTTTGCTCTCTGCTCTCTGCTCTCTGCTCTCTGCTCTCTGCTCTCTGCTCTCTGCTCTCTGCTCTCTGCTCTCTGCTCTCACCT
>JBBPKY010000419.1:0-22625 GCA_038089495.1 Xerocomellus dryophilus
GAAGGAGTGGGTGAGGCTCCGTCGAGTGCTGAGATTGGAGGTCACATAAGGCATCTTCGAGTTGCCGGACCCGCTCGCTCATTTTAGCTATGCGGCGATGAAGGTGCTCGGTTGCCGCGAGAACGAACCTGACGTGAGGCGCTTAGAAGATGATTGCCGCAAAAAAGGTTACATTGTCGTACCGGGTTCCCTGACCAGTAGACAAGCTGCCTGCGTGACAAACCCCACCATTATGCAAGTGAAGCACACGGATAACGAAACGACGAACCATTAGGACACAGTGCTGCGCAACCCCTCCTCTGCGTGAGAGAGAATTGAGCGATGCATGTGGCTCAACCGACACGAGAATACGAAATTACCTGGCATGATTGGCAGGGGATTTGCTTGTCACACTTTATCTTCAACCTTCCAGGTGTGCCATTAAGTCAATATTAATATGCGGAAAGGGATTAGTGCATAACATGCGCGGTGATCGCACCTCCTGCACTCAGCGCACGAGATCTGCCCATTGTTTCTCTTCTGTTCTATTTCGCGTGCGTGGCCCCCATCAAATCTGTACTCCTCAGTCTCTCTACGACTCGCCTTGCGTTTCAACTTGCCCTTGTTGGGTTCTGGGGACATTGAAAGTGGTCGGGAGGGATGCGGCACTGTGCTGTTGGGCAAGAATGTTTCGTCTTGGAGAAAGTTAAAAGGTGCCGTGGTGGTGTGAAAATCCGATACGATTCAGACGAGTTAACAAGAAAAAGCGAAGATAAACCTGTTAATGGTCCAACACACGTTGGCCATCTAGCCGCTGTCAACTATCACCCCACTCGCTAAATAGGCACTACTCCTCGCTACTCCTCTAAACAACTTTCTAGTCTAGTAGGCTAGTGGTAGAAATGGTTGCCAAAGCGTTCCCCAAAATTAGCGCATGGCATGACAGATTTCACACCCAGCGACACCATAGCACCAGACAGAACGGATCCTGAGTACCAACTTGGGCTTCTCACCCAAAGGAGAAGAGGGACCCTGCGGCACATCAACAGGGGCGGCAAAAAGCTCAAACCTTCTCAGTTTCGAGGGCTTACCGGTACCTCAGGGCCAGTGTTTGGGAAACACCGGAAGAATATTCTCCTTCGGCTCATTCCGGTCCAAATATTTCCGAATTTCAACCAGTCATACTAAGTCCATTGCTACCGCGGTCGCCTCATCATTGGGGACTCCTTTGGCGGCGAGATCCAATATTTACTGCCATCGCGCACTTGTGGGAGTAGCCAATGCCTGGCTGAGAATGGCCACGATACCGCTTGGATGGATAATAGATAGCGTTGCGGGTCCCATCCAATCAAAATAAGTTTTCGGATGTGCTGTTCCGACATACATAGCCTGACGTCAGGGCTGCGCGGAAAACTCTTCACGGAAAATCGTTACGATTTCGCACGAACCGCGAAGATGTTCACTATCTCGAAGAGGCAGTGCCTATCAAATGATGTCAGTGCTGCAGTTAACCAGAAAGTTTAGAAGGATTCCAGTGCACATATAATGAACACATTTGCGTCCCCCGGCGTAGCGACCGCTTCGGATCGTACAGAAGAGCTGTTATTTGCGCGACTCACGAGTGAGATGCGATAGAAGACGGTCAGAGCTTTGAAAAGAAGTGGCATCTGTGTTTGTCCGACTACGGAACATGGAAGAGGCGTAAAGAACCTTTCATCGGATAGCCGCAGGGCTAGAGTATGATAATTTCCGAGGAATGAATGACGTGGTGTTGGGCAACGGATGGAATGACGGGAGAACCTACTATGAGGCTGTCATAGTGTGAACTGGGCAACTCGAATTCTACCCTACCTCGGGAAGTTCGAATGAAATGGCGTAAAGAGCGAAGCAAACATACCAATCGCACCACATTCTCGCGTGGAGGACATTCGAGAAGAATCGCTGTGCCGGGTATGGGCACCATAGTAGGCCACCAACGTCCACAATCCGAACTGTTGTGTCACATTTCACAACAAACAATGCGGAGAGGTCTTTCGACATCAAAAGGAAATGTGGGAGACAAGTCGTTGGTTCATCCCCTTGATCTCCTCCCGCGACATTTTACCTTGTTCACACCAATCTCGTACCACGATGTCTCGCATTGACAACGTCGTCCAAGCATCTAGTCATGATCGTCGTATATCGCATCGGCTGCGACGCATCCCATGCGGCAGATGCTATGCTGTAATTGAATACGGCCGAGGAGCAGAATGGAGCGTTGTCAGCGAGCTGGTGAACGAGCACTGGGAGGCGTGCCCGGGGAAGCCACATGCGAGGCTAGCTCACATGGCACGCACGCCCACTTCCCCGCCCGACACAGCGATCGTGTTACCTCTACCAGTAGCCCCGGAACAGCGTAGCAGCTCAAGTCCAGTTGCAGAGTCTGTTTATTCCCCAAACAACCTTTGGATCTCATCAGGGTGTGAGAGGAAACGGAGGACCTTAGAGCAACGGAGGTTGGAGCTTGAACAAGACGAATATGCGAAGAACATAACAACGAAGAGCGTTGTCTGCGGAGGATGCCACAAGGAAATCAGCCTTGACAAGCGATCGAAGTATTATCCTGGCTTATGGCTCAAGCATAGAGGTAAATGCCCCAGCATCGAGAAGCTCGAGGTCAGCAATGTGGCTGGAAATCTGGGGAATATACTGACCCCTTTGAAGCGCGCCAAAGCCAATCCACAAGCGCTGGATAGCACACGACAAGCACCCTGCGACGTTGTCATCCCGGCATTTGGCGGTAATAGTTATGGAGATGTGCTGTTACGTGGTCCAGCAGAACGCTACCGGAGCCACAGTGCAGCAGTCACACACCGACTGGTTCACCTCTATGATTCGATGGATCCGTCCAGTGAAGACGAAGATGAAGATGGGGATATACTGCCGCAAGAACCATTCCCAAGTGAGTCCGTTGTGCTTCATGAGTATACGCCGCACTGAGGAGGAATCAAACGTCTGCCCTACCGTGAATGAATATAGCATTGAATGGCGCCTTTTATTGGGACCAACGATACCGCGACCACTCGAATGAATGGGCATACCGATACGCTACCAAAGACGAGATTACTACCAACCTCTTTCATGGCCAGGATGAACCATACGCACATCTGGGTCGTCCGAGTCGCCCCTTCACCGACCCTAGTCTGCGAACCGGGGATCACTGTGAAACATCGCGCTGTGTCGTCAAAGACCGGGCCGAACAAAGAGTTTCACTGCATCTGCAACTTCAGGTCAACCAAGGAGCTGAGCGGACCGGCTAAAAACATTGCGTCTCACTCGTACAATGACCCATTCCCCGGTTGAGCGGCGCACCCCTGGGAGTCGGGAAATTTGCAGAGGAGAGGATTGCGGCCATTTTGTTTCAAATTTGTTTCACTTGGTTAATCATCTAATCACGTTGAACAGCAAATTATTTACTAATTCGTAACTCAGAAGTCTCCAAAATTTAACTTTAGTTCAATGTTTCCGCGTTCGCCTCACCGGCACCCCTGCTTCTATTCACGTTGTCTCAGAATATGACATTGCGCCACACGCACTGAGTTGCAAGTGACAACTTGGGGCCTCGACAAGGCCTCGAGGCTGCTGTAGAGGGAGCTGGGTTCAGTGCCAACACATTCATACACCTTCCTCTTATACCATCATATATATGTCTGAACGGCCGTATTTCGAAACCGTCCGAGTAAGCCACTCGCTCTTTTCTATTCGTCAAGTGAAGGTTCAGAATATCAACCCAGTCGTTTGCCAATGTTCCCATCACCGAACATGGTGTGGATACCGCGTCTTTTTTGGAAGCCTCGGACGGGCTTGTGAAGCTATTTGGTACGCTTTCCATTACGTCTCCCACATCTGATTTTTCCCTGATTTAGTGCTGCTGCAGACTTACTTGGCTCTGCCGTCTTCGGATTTGTCCAGGCAGACATCAAGGGCAACATTGAGGAGCGTTGTTATATTCAGTTTCCTTCCTGCAAAAAGTTACTTATTGTTATTTTGATCCTCGCAGGGTGTCCGGTCGCGCTGTCGAGATGCATCCCAGCATTCCACAACACTCGAGATTCTTGTCAGAAGCGAAACATCAGAAGGAGTTCGTAATGGAACCGCTTGCCTGATACGCCTAACTCGGTGAGCAATATGCCTTGTCTCAGTCCGGCACACGACTAATCAAGTCGGAAAAAACGACAACCTAATACTAACGAATAATTTCAGTGGTCTCATGTTTCTATGCAAGGCATTGCAACACATGCAAAATGATCCTTCCGTGGAATTGCACGTGTGCTTCAAGCGCTCATATGATGAGGTGCTCAGACATCACCACACATTTGTCGTGCGTTCGCTAGCCGTCGTACGTCATTTCGTCCTGCCCGACTTTCAGTTGTGCTCGGTTTGTAGGTTTACCAGTTCTTCATTGGTTTAGGTCGCCGTTAGGGCAGCTCCTTACCGCCGAGATTTCATTGCTCGCATCTCGCAAGGGGGGGACAGGGAGAAGTTCGGCATTGAGCTCGCGAAGTGGCTCAGTGGGCTCGATATCATCGTCAGCCGCCTAAAGGCATTCTTAGAGGAAGGAGGATACGGTAGGGTGTGACAATTAGGTTATTCTCACGCCATCCAATGGAGAATCGTCGTAATAGAATTCTGCCACGTGGAAAACGGTGTCGATGTTCTCTGAAGCTCCCTGAAATTCTACAGTAGCAGGACGGAGGGATGTAAGTGCCACCAACCATAGGAGGCGGCGTGCAATTAAGAGTCCGCGGATTTGGTTGACTACAGCGTCGGGGTTTACCTCCGCTTCACACATGACCTGGAGCTCGTGGACACTGCGAATGATGGAGGCTATCTAAGACCACTGTTCCCATATGTTGTGTCAGGTTATCCTCTTGAATCACAATCAAAAATTCGGTTAGCCACCTCAATGGGAGGAACAGATGTGGCACAAAGATGACATTCGACATTAAATTGTAGGAAACTTAACTGAGACATGCCGACTTCTTTGAACGGGGATCCTTCCTCCGCAACGTTCACTGACCCAGATCGGATATGTCTTGTGCAACTGGCAGTGGCCGTGACACACGATAATATATCATATATCATACTTCGAACAATGACATATCAGATTACCCATAGGAACGGGCGCAAAGACTAGCCAGAATAATGCTCGAAAGTTCCCAAGATGAAGTATCCCGTGCCTCAATTAAGGATGCTTTCGCGATCGACGCCGCATGCATGGCCACGGCGCAACATGTACAAACTACTCTCAAAGGAGATTGGACTGTCAAAACTGTGACTCTGATTTAAAACCTAATCCTGCGGGGATGCTCTAATACTCGCGCGCCACCTCACGGGGAGCATAGAAGGTGCCATTAAAATTGAAACATAAGGACCGGGAATCCCCCTCGTAACCGCGTGGATGCTGGGAGGCCTAACCATATGGGTCCATGTGTTTTCCTGAGCTATGTCAACGGCGATCAATTGAATACGACATGTTACTAGTAGACTGAAGTTCCGGAGATGCGGTCGACTTATATATTTAGCGAATCTTCAAATCTGCATTGAAAAAAGTTATTCACACGAAATTTCAAAAATAAAATAAAATAAAAACACAGAATGGAAAACAAATCAACGGTCTTGACTAGAGACGGGGTTCGATGTGATCATGTTCCGGGGGGGCCTGCCAAAATAGGCGTTGGCTCAGGTGGGGAGTGAACATCGCACTTACGGTTTATGCCGGCGGAACTAATGTCCTGCAAGACCTTGGGAGATGTCACGGGGTGACGTGGAATACGCGGTGAGATTCAGACGTCGAGCCGCGGCCTGCCACAGGATTTGAGTGATTGACGCTGAAATACAAGAGAAAGATCGCAAGGGTGGGACAAGCGATAGGGATGATACAATGACAACAGTATTCACACTACGCGCAGGCGATTCCGGGCCACCGCGACATGAAGCGAACAAACATAGAGTTCCGTCTTAGACCCGGGGGAGCAAGATGCGCTGCGAAAACAAACTGTATGTAAGAAGATCAATATGAATACACAGATTCGGAAGGTGAGTAACCGGGATAGCCAGCACGCCTGAATTGCACTGCTAGGAGCGATCAAATCATGGCCGAAAGTATCGCATAATGATAAAGAACGGGGAAGGAGACAGGGAGAATGAAAGCCTAGGGGCGATGCTCACAGAACACTGGCAGCCGATTTGATATCACGTTTCTGGAAATGCCGGATGAGAGTACCAGAAATGAAACGCAGTGACTGGATAAGGGAAGAACATGGGAGGGAACACTTCCATGGAAACGTGGACAGAGAATTGAAGTAGCGGGGACGATTGGCCCATCGCAAACTCGCCGGGATCCAACTTTGCAAGCTTACGACGAGAAAACCACCTAGGAAGTGGCATACAAAGTTTCGACCCGGCAGCTACGGAAAAGGAACCAACATGCGTTTCGAGGACGTTCCTGGATAATTAACGATAAATGTTCTGCGGAGATTGAATGTGTGCGTGCGAATTAAGCTTTGGTTATGTTCTCGAAATCGAAATCCCGGATCTGTGACATATTTTTCTCTTGTTTCTGTAAATACGTTTTGGACCCGAACTAGCTTACACACATATTAACCCTTCTCTCTCTCTCTCTCTTTGCATCACCTATCGCTTTTCCCCCCCCTTTTGTTTCTTCCAGTGCCACTGCTTCCAGTCGTTGCCCCGAGTATCCGTATCCTCGGATATGGACGTGGACACCCATCCGTGGGTGCTTTCCTCGCCATGTTTGCTGATCTGACGAGAAACGTGACATACAGTGTCGCCACTTCGTTGGCATCTCCGTCGCCGTCTGCCCTCTCGTGCGTATGATCATTTGATCCGTCTCCATGCGCACTGAGCAGCATATCAGGAATCCTCGCAAGCGCAAAACACCCCCGACGCGAGATCACTCTCCCGAGGGTGACACCAAGAGTATAAAGGCTCCCACTACAGCGCCGAAAGGCGAGTATGAAACAGGACGCGTCATATGTGAGGTTTGTGGAGAAGGTGTTTCCTTCCGGGACGAAGCAACCGGCGGTTTTACCTTGAAACATTGGGACGCGCACCGTCAGCAGTGGTATGTCACGTCCATGTGTCTGTAATATCATCCGTCGACGCGTCGCCCGCCTCAGTGCCAACACCACCCAGTCAGTTCCGGAGCCAGTGATCTATACCCCAGAGAGCACAGCAGAGGCCCTCGCGAACCCACCACCAAAGCGACGACGTGCTAAACGGTCAGAAGAAGAGCGTATTGATTACTTGCGTGCAGACCCCTATGTCGCGCAGTTCGAGGCCTATCGTGTCTTATGTGCTTCCTGTGACAAGTGGATTCGCCTGCGCCCTAATTCCACGTATTGTTCCATTCCATGGGACGCACACAGGAAGAGTTGCCTATCAAAGAAAATGTCAGTATATCAGTGGCTTCTCCGGTTGCCACTGAATTTCACATTACCACACAGAAACACCAAGAACAGCTATGGTTTGGAGGAGCGCAATTCTCTGCTATCCAAGGACCCTGATGTCCGCAAATTCGACGCCGAGCGTGTGTTGTGTAACATCTGTGACCAGTGGCTTCCACTCAGCTCAGAAAATCATATGCAAGCTGTACAAAAGTGGTTGCAGCACCGCTCGGTTTGTCAGAAGTACGAGGGTCAATCGGCTACATCCCCAAATCCACTGGAGCCTTCCTCAAGCTCCAGGTCTGTCTTTCCGTCTTTCCCACTATTTGCACTTAGGTTTGAGCATGGGCAGACCTCATACCGATGATGCACCCTCCTGCTTCGACGGTCCAAACGAATTCAACGCTCTTCATGTGGGAGGCTCGCGACATATTTCACAACCAAACGTAGATCCTCCTGCCATCCCGAAGTCTGGCGGCATTCCAGGCTCACCCTCTTCCTCGTTCAAGGACCTCACGCCAACTAATTTCCCTCCAGCTCATGAGTCTCGCCGGCGAAATGCCGAACAACGAGCGGCTACCCTCAGGGCAGACGCGCTCGTCGGAGAGGTTGAACCGAACAGAGTATTCTGTACTCTTTGCAAGAAATGGGTGCAGCTCAGGCAAGACAGCTCTTATTGTGCATACCCGTGGTTGCAACATCGTGGAAAATGTTTAGCCAGGCAGTGGGTCGTCTCTCTTTTAATACTTGTCCTTGTTTGTCTCTCACACGAGTGGACTTCTTCCTCCTGTTTGTTCGCCGTCCATTCGTTGATGGCATGGCCTTGTGGGTTATTTTCTCTGGTTTAGCGAGAGACGCACACAAAAAGCCGCTCAAGCGGCGGACGCGAGGGCCAAGGGAGCTCAACCCGCCACGGAGGATAGCCTCACCGACGACGACGCTTCCGCCGAGGACGAGCTCGACTCTGACGACGGACCTGCTGACGGGCCCGAACCCAACCGGACGGACGAGAGTCGTAAATTGAAAGCTCCAATTCTCCCGCTTTCTGCCAAGAAACATCGGTCGGTCGATAACGCCGATAACCGACTCGGTCCGCCATGGCCGGCCACATCTGATGCACCAACGAGCGGTGGCTCTGTTCGGAAATTCCAAACTGCGCGTGCGGCACGTCTCAAATGCAAGTATGAAGCAGATGGTGTTGCAACGGTGGAACCAGGGACGTCGGCAAACAGATTACCCCGAAGGCTGATCTTGGGTTTGGCGGATTTGGACTCAGTGCATGGCCGGTACGTGATTCTAGTCATTCCTTTTCCTCACGTCTTGCTCTTTTGATTTTATTACCGTTTCTGATTGTGGATTGTTGACCATTCCTTTTCTGTTTTGTAGCATGAATTTCATATTCTCATCCATTGCGTATCTCTTCATGGCTACCTACGAATCGACCGACTACATGACGATATCCTCGTTACTGACTTACCTCAATGCCGCTATACCCCTGGACAAACACGAAGACTTTGACACTGCTGAGGTCGCCAAAGCCGTCGCTGCCCTGTCAGACAAGGGTGATATCATCTTTGAAGGTGATACCCTACGCCTTCCAGACTGAGGCGCCCTTTGCCTGTCGCAGTTGTATGTGTATATCCGCTGCCCTCTGCCCGCCCCCTTCCCGTCCCCTCGTCATGCCACACACTGTATTATATTGTGCTTTTTTCTTCTTGGTATCTTG
This sequence comes from Xerocomellus dryophilus, assembly GCA_038089495.1. Taxonomy (NCBI): domain Eukaryota; kingdom Fungi; phylum Basidiomycota; class Agaricomycetes; order Boletales; family Boletaceae; genus Xerocomellus; species Xerocomellus dryophilus. The sequence continues at coordinate 9,154 of JBBPKY010000419.1, forward strand.
GACGCTCCCGTCTGCCGGACGCTGTGCTTACCCCTCAACCATGGTCGCATACTGATACCCTCTTGGACGTTCTATCTCTATCTCGCTTTCGTGTCGTATATCATTGCTGTGTCCTGTATATTCCCCCCCGCACGTGTCTTTTTGCTTGGCTCGCTTTACGATTGTTGCTTCCCCTGACCGCACGTACACAGTCGCCCGTACGCCTTGTTGCTAACCACGCCACATTGCTCTTGTATAACCTGTCCGTCTATACCAATACATGTTTGTATCAATGTCAAAGTATTTTTCTCTCGTTTTGCGAACCTGGTTTGAATGCATGCGCTCCAACACCAGGCTACAACATGGATGTAGGTAGCGGTAGCGGTGCGACAACAGAGAAGGAAACAAGGACAATGAAAAAGTAAAGCTCGCTGAGCTCGAGTACGTGTCGACTTTACTTCAACGACGCTTTGGTGCCGCTTTTCTCTTGTTGCCAGTGCCAGCTCCAGTTCCACTGCCTGAATCCGGGACCACGACCTGCAAGGGGCTCGAGTTACGAAGAAACACGCAGGAGAAAACCAAACCTGGCCGACGACCAATTTTTCCACCCCGGTTGCCCTGCCATGCTTCTACACACGAGGGTCACGCAAAGCAGAATTCGGAAAGGAAGCAGGGCAGAAAGGAGTAGCGGAAAAGGGCAGTCAAAAACAGATGAACGACAGGATAGAGAAAATAGATGCACCACTCGCCGCGCGGGCCGCGAGGACTCGTCCTCGACCTCGGCGAACATGACTCGTTTCCCCGTCGCCACTGGTGGGTTTTCATCTTCGAAGTTTGCGATGTCATCGGTGTCTTCTCTGCCGAGTTTGGCAAAAGTGGAGTAGCCAACTGATCGACTCGAAGGACCAGGGATAGCAAGATTCACGGGGGCCCCTTCAGCAGCACCATGATGACCCTCGTGTCCAGCGCCGCGGATTTCCGGCTGATAATCGGACGATGGTCCCTGCACCTTTGTGGCGATGGCCATTGAATTACTTTGTTCGTCAGTGCCTTTTGCGGATGCCGACAACGACATATTCGGGTCAGCGAGAACGCCGAATCGACTTTCGCCAACCTCATCGTAGATCCGGCGGGCTAGGACATTTTCCAGTTGCGCGATCCTTGCCTCGTGTTGTTTAATAATGTTGTCACGCTGCAAACAGTTGAGCAAATGACTCAACATAGCTTGTAACCTATACCCGTTTAATTTCGTTGCTCTTCTCCACCATCTCGCGATCATGGACTGCTCGGGCTTTCTGCATTAACAGAGCAACCAATGCCTTCTCGTCGTCGTTCTGTGGGGAATAGCTGCCGTCATCGCAGATGCAACGAGGGAAATGAAGTTCACCAAGTCATTGTTTTCGTATCGGTGGGAAATAGTTGCAGCTCGGTCTGCTAATGTCTTTTCGGTTGCTTCTAGCTCGGCGAGGCGCACCTTCAGGGCTGCCACTTCTTGCTCGCGTCCAGTGCACGAGGCTTCGGCCGCGGCGAGTCGTTTAGCCAATTCCTGCATACGAAAGTCTTCCTGAGTAAGCTCCGTGAGGAGCGACTCGACCTTAGTTTTCGCTTCCTGCGCTTGATCAAGCGCCTCCTTCTTTCCCAACCTCTCTGTTTCTAACAAGGCTTGGAGAGCACCCTCCTTGCGGGACAACTCGATCTGAAGGGCTTGGAACGACGCAATTTTATCTTCGATCTCCTTGTCTGCACGACCAAGTCCGGCCTTCAACACTCCATTCTGTTCTTGAAGGTGGATTATCTCGCGTTTGGATCCAACCGACGTTTCCTTGAAAGCAAAATCAACGTGGTTGACAATCCGTGTGGAAGATGAATACCAACGGTTGCTTGACGTTCTGCTGCATGAAAGCGCTCCTGCTCAACGATGCTTCAACAACATTCGTGTAGAGTAGCTGAGTGTTTACATGCAGTTCGCCAATGGACTCCTTTGACGCAGCCAATGCCACGCATTGATCATCAAACCGTTCCTGAAGGATCTGCAAACGTAGTGGCAGAAGAAATGCCGGAGCACGCACAGGCAACTCATACCTTCAAGGAGACCTGACATCCGGCATACCTGAGTAAGTTAGGTGACTGCGAGTACTCCGACAAGATTGACCTTACTTTTCGCGATACATGTCGATTTCACGCTTGGTGTCGTCAAACGATTTCAGCTTATCGACAAGGGCATTCCGTTCAATCAATGTCTTTGCCATGTCAGAAGAGAGAGACTTTTCGCAGGTTTGCACTTCAGCAAGCTGTCGTTCAACTGATTGCAGTTTCTCTTTGACTTCATCACGCTCTGAAAGGAGTCGCGATGCTTGTTGTGTCAGATTCTTCTCTAGGCCCTTCGCAGAGTCAAGCCGACCCTGCAACTCGTGGTTATGATTCAGAGCTTGAACTAACTCCTCTTCTGCCTTCCGAGTCCTAGATAGAGTTTAGAGAAATATCGCGGGCGAATGATGAAGTCACCTTGCTTCAAGAGCCTTCACGTTCCCTTCTTGGAAGTCGATCGTATGACGAAGGGTACGGAGTTTTGCGCTCTGTTCTTCATGAAGCCCTTCGCGCGTGGTCATTCTTGGCGATGACGGTCAACCCGTGATCTCCGAGGGAATGGAATGGAAGGACGTACTCTTCCCTCATTGAGGTTATTACGGACTGCGCCTCCTGCAACCTTAGCATGTTTGTCCGAATTTAGTGATGTCGTCGGTTGAAGGGTGCAGTACATTTTACCGTGTCTGCGCATGCGCCAACTGTTGTTCTATTTCATAAGCCTTCGCCGTAGCCTGTATCGATTCATGCTTTTGTTCTTGCAAATACCGCGTGACTTCCACCATTTGATCGGCTTCTCGATCATCAGAATTCTATTCGTACAATGATGACTCCCTCTTACCCGACTGGCGGATTTTGAGTGTGGTGGATTCAGATCGGTTCCTGTCCGCTGTAGCCACCTCTTCCAATTCCAAGATCCGAGCTCGCGCTTCTGCCAAGTCAGTGCCCATGGAGTGTAGCTTATCACGAAGCAAGTCTGCCACCTGTTGGGCTGCGAAAACGATTGTTGGTGCCACTTGCCCCTGACTGACCACCGACCTACTCTTCGAAAGCTCGGAACGAAGTTCATGAACTGTTTCTCTTGTTTCAGCGGTCAAGATGAACCGACCATCGTCATCAAACATGGATTCAAGGTCTTGAAAAATCCCAGTGCTCTGGGTGGGAAAGAGATAGGTAGATAACGGGACGAACCTCGAAGACTGATCTGTGTGCTATCTCGCAAAGCTGCCAAACTCTCCATAGTCGCCTTCGCCTCCGATATAATTAGTGATGACGACTCTGAGGAACGTCTAAAATTGTCCAACTCGGATTTGAGCGCGGAGTAGCTACGTGAGCAATCCGATTAGCGGGCGTCAAGAAAACGACTGCTACTCCACACTTTTTCGCAGCCTTGCCAAGTGCATCTCTATGCCTGTCCATTGCCTGCTTATGCGCGCTTTCCATCCGAACGAAATCCCTTGAGAGCATAGTATTCTCCTCACACTTGGCCGTTAGTCGCAACTCTAAATCCGTTGTATACTCGCGCTGCACTTTCATCAGAATCAAGGGTCAAAGAATGGGGAGGAATATGCACCTGTTGGCGCAATTCTTTCTGCAGGTTGCGGAAATTGGCCGCCATAGGACCAAAGAAGGTCTCGGGTTCAATTTCGCCTACAGAATGGTTTAGGTCGAGTTCTTGTGCGTTCACCTTGATAAATTGCTTGGGATAATCGGACGAGGTGGACGATGTGAATACGCGTGAGTTCAAACCCATTTCTGCGTATATGCGTTCAAAATCATCATTGGGGTGTCCACGACAGCATACACGTGCATATACGCACCTATTGGCTCAGAGCTGAGCCGAGAAGATGTTCGCTGATAGGTAAACCGTTCAAACACGCACGGAAGGTGGAGAAGTGAGCGATGGATCAACTTACTGTCGCAGGGATATGTGGTTTGCTATCTACGACCTCCGGGATATGGTGCGGATAAGCTGAGCCGCCGAGAGTGCGCGACTCAACGTGACGCGATGAGAGCGAGTGAGAGAAACCGCCGTCAAACACCCTTTTCGTGGTATTCTCAGTGATGGTTGCGTTGGGGGTTACATTAAGACTTGATCTTTTGAGTGGGCTACCGAAAGCAGCGCCTACTAGGTTTGTATCCTTTTTCTGGGAATGTGGTGCAAACTTGTATGGGAACATGGCTGCCGATTCGTGGTATTTTTTCGAGCCAGATATTAAAAAAAGTGCAGGTGGTAGTGGGAAACTGAGCACTTGTTCGTCTGCTGGCAACAAGTTTGCACGGATGGCTCTTGGCAAGTTAGCGACGCGCTAGTAAAATGAGCGCGTCGTAAGGCACGTGATGGACGTGATGACCTACATAATGGCAAAGTATGAGAGTAGTGTGAGCAACAAAGCATGGGAAGCATCAAATACTGCGAGCTTAGGTTGCAGGTAGATAAGCAGCGTCACATAAACTATAGTAACATCGACTTCACATGATCGGCGGTCTTTTATCGTTTCCCAACCGCCGCTCCGTCCTTCTACCCCTTTATCGCGCAGGTGGTGGTTTAGCCTTCCCCAAGACATCAATGCCTAAGCCGACGACGGGAGGATTGGGCTGGGCAGGTGGGATTCTCCCAGAAGAATCTCCCGACGATGGGGCTCCCGTCAGTGAGGGTGCTTCGACTAGGAGATCGTGGTACGAGCGTTCCCCCCGCAGTAGCTGTCGAGATTAGTGGAGTGCGATCAGTGTGTTCCCTGCGGACCCCTTGAGTAGTGGTGGGCGTCTCTCGGCAAGTACGAAGGCGGGTTAGGAAAGGCGGGAGTACCCAGATACGAGGATGCGTACAGCACACCCGTGATGCTACTCGTGGAAGGCAATGAGCGGCGAATATGCCTTCGTGGGCGGGATCATGGGGTGGTGCGTGTGTGACCTACTTCAGCACTGGCGCCCTGTGACGAAATATGAGCCGGAATCTAAGGGTAAGCGATCCAATACATACCGAGCATCTGGTGCAGAAAATACAAGTGCAGCCCGCAACGCAGACTGCCTCCGCCATGGCGACAGTCCAGTGTTGTTCTGCGATGGGGCCGTTCATTTGTTCAAGAAGGATTATCTGTGTCCGATGCGTCGGCCTACGCTGAAAATAGTCAAACCGGCCAAGACACTGAGGTACCTGAGGCTCAGACCGGGACAGAACCAACTGTTACCCGTACTCTTATTGAGGGGCACGAGAGGAATGGAGCCGAAGGGGATTCCCTGGTCCAAGCGGCGCCGGTCACCTGCAAGGGACACACTCCCTTGAAGATGGTGAACGCCGCTGGGACCAAGGAGGCATCAGGCATTTGAGGTGACAGGTGAACAATGCAATCCCCTGCGAGCCCGCGAATCGGGGTTACAGCGCGTTACAAGCTCAAGTCGCACTTCGTGGAGATGGACGAAATGGTCGAACACTCATCTGCATGATCAATGGACCGGCTTCCGAGGCAATGCTATTTTGACCGACCAGTTTACAGCTACTCCAGGCCACCAAACAACTACATACAGGTTTCGAAAAGAAACGTAGGACAACCAACGCACCCTTTTTGCTACGTGAATCATGCTAATAATTTAGTCTGAATGCTTCCACGCACCATCCCATCCAAGCCCCGAGAAATCCCAATTGCCAGGATTATCTCCATGAGTAACCCAACCTAGGGTGTCCATCACAACACCAGCAGCCCGTACAAACAGTGTACCATCCAACTCAAGGATCCCAGGCAACGTTTCCACCCGCCGCCCCTCGTCGGCCATGATGAAGCACCCAGGAAGATCGCGCGCTTTCTTGTGTCCGTAGTGCTGCGCAGCATAGTACAACGCCCTGATGGCCTTGATCGTATGGGCATCTGGGGCGTGAATAACGGATGCAGAGATATTCAACCATGGGTTGTACGTTTCGTTCGGGTCTCCAACGGTGCGAACGCTTGGAATGAGTGTCATTGATGGCTGTCCAGGAGGGCGCGGAGCGACGGTGTATGATATCATAAGTCCCGTGTCAATCCTGGGGCGACCGCGGGCGAGTACATACATCAGCGTCACAGGTAGAAACGCCTTGAGCAACTTGACCTTGGAAGTGCCGCTAGGAATAGTCTTCAACAAAGACGGCAGAAAGAGCGTCGCATTTAGCGCATGCATGAGGACAAAGTCCAACCGCGGCTTGCGACCTCGCTTGCCTGTACCACAGAGCAGAAGAGTGGTCACCCAGAACAACTCCTCGACCTTTGCATCAAGATTTGATGCTTGGCTCTCCGTTGATGCACCGCTCCACCAAGCGGCACATAGCTTCCTTATCTCTTCTGGGCGGCCATCCTTCATTGTGTCCGCTCGATACTGGCTCACAGCCATGTCAGGGTTGTATGGTACAGGTTTTAGAGCGTCGGAGTCATAGAGTTCGCGGAGGACATGAAGAAGAGGCTTCCCCTGTTCCTTCTCGTCCACAATACGGGTGTTCGATGCATCCCCAGATGTACCAAGTACCGTAAAGTCCAGCAAGTCGGAAACCAGCGGAGAGTGTATGGCAGCCTGGGCAAGACCTGAGGCACAATGAGCCTCGAATGCATAACACAGAGGGGCCTCGCACAGACCTTGCGCTATCATGGCATCGCTCCCAAACTCAGCGCCATACTATGTGTTCCGAATCAGACAAAGTTGCTGATAGACACACAAACCAAACAAACGTACCCCTGTCTGGATCAGCGGATGATACCTAATAGTCACGAAGTCGCGAATTAGAAGCAGAGTCGTGAAGATCACAAAATCAAGCTACCCACACTCCGCTCATGAACCTCGCCAACATCTGGACGCCGTCACTGTTGGCAGCATGACTGAACACATAATTCTCCATTGTCTCCGACGCCCCATACTCCTCGATCCGTTCTGTGAAGAAAGTCAAGAAGGCACGATAGTACCTGGTCATCTGGATTCATGAACTGAACAACGATGCATTTTCCACACGCACCTTTCCTGCCCGACATACTTTGTAAAGTCCTCGGGGGTTATCTTCACTCGTTCCAACGGCGTGTCGCTTTCACCATCAATGGGCTTTTGAATTTGATGCTCTGTATCATATATAGCCTGCAGAAGGGCCGCAGGAGCACCCAAATCATATGCTGCAAGCAAGCTAACGTGCATGAGCGTCCGTCGTCTCAACCTGACATTTTCAATTACTGATGGCTCAGGTGATTATGAAACCCTTGTGGATTGAAGAAACAATGGTGCTTCTCCCTGTCTTGTTCCAGCAGAGATTCTGCAGCCACCTGAGCTTGAGGGTCGCGTCCAGGGACGTTGGCGATGCCTGGTTTTATGTTTGCAGGTAACATGGAGGTCTTGAAGTGGTCTGGTTTTTGGGAGACCCCTATTGAGAACGTCATCGATATGTGTAACTGTCACATTCCGGGCCGATCCAGACATCCAGAATAAATTAGCTGGTCTACATCCATGGAATAATCCATTCCTCCAAAAGAAAGTCCGAATCATTAACTCATCAACATATCAGTCCGGCAATAGTAACGTAGAGATATTGGCAGCTTCCTGCTTGGCGTTTGAAGCTCCTAGCTGGGATGAGGACAACGAATTGTATTTCGGGCACAGGTCGTCCCATGATTCTAGTCGGAGGTATATAAGATAGATCCAAGGAGTAGACAAAGGCGCTTACCAGGAATGACGCCGAGATGATTACGCACTCCGGCAGGATTCTCGGCCATCACAACAGCGAAGCCACTAGGTGTTACAGGAGAGCTCATGAGAAGCTTTCATACATGACAGGACAAAAATACTCACGCGTCTAGATGCCAGTCGATATGACTAGATGTGCGACATTAATAAGGGTTGCACATGGTAGACGATAAATGACCGTACCAGTGCAGGAACCATGGACCGGCATTGTCCGTCACAAATCGAAAAACCGTTTGTTGCCCTTGTAAGCCTGCGTTCACCACGTCTCGACGGACGGGATTTTTGTAGTTGAAAGTCGCATTGTCACCTGCGCTTAGGACAACATCGAAAGCATGCTATAAATGAAGTCAGACGTGTGAATAGCTCCTTGAGGATGGACGAACGCCATGGATGTGGATGGGATGCTGAACACGTGTAAGTAATTGCGTTAAGACGATGAAGAATGAGAGCTCACAGGGGTACCGATGCCAGAAGTCCTGATCGTCAACTCCACAACCTTGTTGGGCTCTAAGACATACACACTTCCGTTTGGCATGAGGTCGGTCGCTTGTTGTGCACCGCTTAACATCTGTAACAGTACGGGTACAGTTGGGGGCCGGTACCGAACGCCATTCATATAGTATACACCACCAATATTGTTGGCGGAGATCTCAATGTTGATGTCCGCTTTCCCATACTCAGGGATGCCGGGTGCTCCTGGGTTAATGAGAGTGTGCAGATCGCGTTCCAGAAGAGGCATCACAGACGTCAAATGGTCGGTCGTTGGGTCTTGGCTTGGCGCGCCACTGTATCGTAGAATGGCAGAATTGAGTCCTCCATCGAAGGTTGAGCCAGGGGTGCTCGCCAGGGCCCGTATCCAGTAGTTACCGACTGGCTGCGTGGCGTTCATGACAACGGAGTAGCGTTGCCCGGCAAACACTTGGAGCGAATCCACAAGGAGCGGCTCCGTCAATATTCCATCAGCCTCGATGACGGTCAGGTTGTGTCCATCGATGGAGAACAAGAAATTTGGATCACAGGACATCCCAATCAAACGGAAGCGGTAGCGCTTGCCATACTCGACGTTAACAACAGCGAGCTCTGACTCGGGCCCCCCCTTGTAACGCCCAAGTCCGTTGATAAGGCTCGAGTTAGCATTGGTACCGATGATGAAGTTTAGCACTGGGGAGGCAATATGATACCTTGAACCGTGAAACGATCAGGACCATCTCGGAAAAGCGACCAAAAGCATACCAGTCTGCGAGAGTGATCACAGTAGTCTCTGGAGAATGATCTTATTACAGGATTTACGGTTTCGGGCTACCACTCACCATCGTCCACATCATACAAATGGCGATAAGGATCATTGGGGTCATATATGACGAGAGGTCCTCTCAAACCGTCGCAAGTTTGAGAAGAATAGTGTGAGTGATACCAATACGTCCCCGCTTGGTTGTTCGCCTCGAATCGGTGAAGGAAGGAGCTGTTCTGTGTGATAGGACATTGCGTGACAAACGATGTACCATCAACATAGTTTGTACCATTTTGAAAGATTCCATGCCAATGCTGAAGGAGGTGTGAATACCGCTGAACTCTGATCGAGCTCCTCGGTACATACCACACTAGTGCTCAGCCACATTTCTGGATCTTTCAATTCATTGACTACGTTGATCGCAAAACGTTCTCCCTTTGATTGAATTTCAGTCAGATGACCAGTCACCGTCGCCAATGAACACACTTTATAGGCCCTAATTAACGGTCCAGGGAAGGTACCTCCAGCAAGTGAAGTCCTGGAGTGGGGTCAATACGAAGGAACAAGCAATAAAAAAAAACCTTACGAGCGCAAGAAACCATCTGGGGCAATCATCCCATTGGAAATTGTTAGGTTAGTGACGGGTCCGACAACATTGGAGGTCAGAGGGCTCGTTTGCGAACGCCCAGCGATGGACACGGCATGGGTGATCGAAAAAAATGAAATGACGAAAATCAAGAGAGAATACATTACGAGGAATTAAATAACGCCTGCTGCTCACTAGAGCTGAACAGCAAGGACAGGAGGATGAATGGTTAATTGGCGTTGGGCTAACGAAGGAGCGACTCGGGGTTCGTTCGGCTCACCCTTTTATATTCATCCAGTCTGCAGGAGTCGTGAGGTTCCGGCATGATCTCTGTTACTCAGACCACTAGTAGTAGCGCGACCGGCTAAGCTTCTCCTGGCAGGCACTGCGTACGGAATTGTTCAGCGCCAGTTACCACACTGCATCCCAGGCTTGGCATTGCCCGAGTAAAGAAGTCAGCACCACCTAACACCGCAATGAATTAAAATCAAACTGGCATGTTGTTCAACGGGACCTGCTGGCCGGCCCATCAAACTTTCTGAAAAGCGCGGTGGGATTCGGCTCGTTGCTCGTTTCTATTTTGTAGCCGGGGTAAGCGACAGCTACTACGTGCTGTAAGACTAAGACACCTTTTGGGATCACTTAGATGCTGACACATTGCAACCGATTTCTGAAACTCTCAGATCTCAGACTCTGGGCTCGTTTGGTGGCGAAAAAGTTGTGGAGAGTCATCGGGCGATAAAATTACTTGTCTGTTTCTGTTGGCAGTGCAACACATATCTCAAACAAACCGGTCGAATATTTCGAAACTCGAAGCAGCCCGGCGTGGCGGCGAGTAACAAGTTACTAACAGCTTCCCCGCCAGCTCAACGATAAGTACCTGAGGAACCAAAGGCCTTCAGCGCAATCCGCATACTTCCTACGATAGCTCTTTGCTGGCTGTGTCTCAACGGTCCACACCCATCGGACAGGGCAAGGTCCCGGAACGCCACATGCAACCCACTTTTACACCGCAGGATCAACCCGAACCTATCAGTGGGACTCTTATCAAAACAGCTTGCTTCATTAGGACGGTCTGGTCACTCGACTGCCCGGAAAGTCTTCAGGGCGCAACAAGTCATGCATCTAGGCTATGCTCCATTGTTAGTCTACCACAGCATGCGCTCATGGCGCGGCCCCCAGTATTATTTCATGCTGAGGCGTGACGAAATTGATTTGGATTACCGGGCGGCTCCGAGTCTGCTGATAGTAAAGCCTTCAAATGTTCACCGACTATGCAGCCAAATCAATTATACAGCAGCTTTGCTTATCGATTGACCAGGGGCTTTGATTGAAAGGACCGAGATGGCTCGATTTCAGTCGCCGCGGAATTTCGGTCAGCCATCATCGGACCGAATCGGACTTGAGTCAATGTTCAAATCACAAACATGATCTACGAGTAGACGCCTCAACTGCTCGCTTGTGCTCGACATATGGCAACGCGGCCTGCCCATCGCACCCGTTTCACCATTTCTACCCATAGGGTGGTCGTCGAGAGTAGCAGCCCTATGCTTTCATAACCTTCACTTCACTCCTTGTAATAGTGGGTTACATGTGGCGTTCCGGGACCTTGCCCTGTCCGACGGGTGTGGACCACTGAGACACAGCCAGCAAACAACTGTCGTTGGGAGTGCGCGGATTGCGCTCAAGTTTTGGTTCCTCAGGTACCCATCGTTGAGCCGGGGAACTTGTTACCTGCCGCTATGTCGGCCTGCTCCGAGCTTCGAAATATTCGACCGGTAAATTTGAGATAGTATTGCACTGCCAGCAGACAAGTAAGTAACCTTATCGCCTGAAGACCCTCCACAACTTTCTCCCAGCTAAACGAGCCCACGTTCCGGGACTTTCCCCTGTCCGATGTCCGAGGCCCATGGAACGCCAGCAAACACACAGGCCCTAGGAAGTTTGCGAATTCCGCCGAGTTTTATCTAGTGATCGCTTCTCAGCGCCCTTCCTACTTTACTTTGAAAGACCGGTGCATCGCCTATTTTGGATCTTTAAGTAACGTTTTGTGTTGTCAGCCCGTCAGCCTCAGCGCCTCCGGTATGCATTCAGCGGGGTCCGGGTTGGTCGAGCGGATTAATGCTATGGTGATGATCCACTTGACAGTCTCTTTCGGGAGTGTCGTTAATCAGATTGCGTACCGTAATCAAAGATCACTTCTTCCGTTCCAACTTTTGTTCTGTATATAGTGCCAGCCGCCCAACGTGCGGTCAGCGTTCGGTGTCCAATGGCGTTATGTCTCTGACCTGAAATGTTGGACGTTGATAAAATTAAAGTGAAACTCATCGCTTCATGGATATAAATCGGAACCACTCCATCGCCGGCCCATGATATGACAAAGGCCCCCTTATTCTCCACAGATGGGTCACGCGGCCAGGAGACAAGGAACTCCCAAGATACGAAAGTTGCACGATGCGCATATAGTACGAACCTGCGCGGTCCGTGTAACGTGTGTGTCACATGCATACTTGTCTGTACACCGGCATAGAACTTGAAGAGAGTTTGAGGTCAGGTCGGAGGTAAGTACTACTAGCACTTACACTTTCGCCGGCACCCGGTGCGTTGCTGCGACAGAAGGCTCCGGGGAATGTTGAACTCGGTCAGATGGTCATTGGGGCAGAAGAAGTGATGCTAGACTGCTATTTGTTTGGCAGGTACGTCGTACTGTGCGATCGTTATCACGAGCCAAACCTGAGCAGCTCCGAGTCATAGGTACTTCGTACGCGGCCACTGCGACCAATCTAGCATGACAGGTTCAAGTTTCATCCGAGATTCCTACCTAAGAGTTGGAACGTCGTCTATCAAATGGTACGCTCCCAGGTGCCAGTGGCGCTATTCCGAGCCTGGTCAGCCCAATTGTACTCCTGAACCATACCATGGCTACCATTTACTACTAGCGACAAGCACATGTCGCGAAAGTTGCTGTTGATGACTCGCACAGATATATTTGACACACTATACAACATAAACCAACTCAGTTAAGCCTAAGTTCATACACACGGGGTGTATCTGGAGCAAGAAAACTCATTAGCGTATGCTCGGTATTACGAATATCGTAAGAGCTAGTTTAATGTCCTGAATGTCCTTCTTTATACTGAAAACGCGACCCCAAGGAAAGAAAGAAAAATGAGACAGCATGCACTAATTCCCGAGTGCCCCGAGGTGTGTTTGTCCCCAGGCCTGGTTCGGCAGGCACAGTTGACCCCAGTCCGCTGTGTTACAGTGTGTGGGCGGCGATCAATATCTGCAGTTTGCGCTGGCACAGTGAGGTACGGGACATACCTGGAATTGCTGCAGCTTGTTCGATGGCCGCTTCGCTCGGTGCTTCCGCCATTACGACAGCAAATCCACTAGAGACATGCATTAGTTCTCTAAAATGCCGATCCGTTGAAGTTGACGTACTGATTGAGATGCCAGTCGATGTGACTAGATTGATATGGACACGTGAGATTGCAATCTTGTAGCACTCGAGCCGACGACTCACCAGTGAAGGAACCAAGGTCCCGGATTATCCGTGACGAAACGGATGGTGACGTTGTCAGTACTGCTATTGCCTATGGACACAACGTCGCGCCGGACAGGATTTACGAAATTTGTCATATTACTACCCGCAACTCTTACAACATCGAATTTGTGCTGAAAAATGGTTTGGTTAGACACCAAAAAAAAAAAAAGGCGGAATGGACCACATACGCCGTGCAAATGTATAGGGTGCTGGAAAACGCATGCAAAGTCAGCATGGAACAGCGGTTTATAAACATGGCACTTACGGGAAAACCAGGGGCTGCAATAGGGTTGGGGAAGCTTATTTCTACAACCTTGTTCGGAGGAAGTTCGTAGACACTTCCGTTTGGC
>JBBPKY010000420.1:0-22562 GCA_038089495.1 Xerocomellus dryophilus
AGACGAACAACTTGGAGTGGAATTCGCCTTTGGTACCGTCCCCCAGGTAACATTGAGTAGGCGTGAGCCATCGCAATTGTTGAGCGCCAGAACCCTTCGTGGGGACGATCGGCAACTTTGAGAGTATCGTCAGTTGGGGTTGGGTGAAACCTATCACATCCTGTGAGAGACTAGGAGCGAACAGCGAGGCGACGCTTACTCGAGATGCGCTCCGCCAGAATCTCATACCACTGCCGTGCGGTGGCTTCGCTGGGTGGCGGCGTCTTCTCCAGCAAGGAAAGGAGCATCGATGTAGGCGGGTGAGGTTGTATGCCTAGTTTACTGACGGCAGCGTCTCGACAACTGTTTTGAACCACTGAGAAGCCGAGGGCTTTCCACTGAGTCCCAGAGAATACCTAGGTCGGTGCAAGTAGCCATGTTAATGGGGATAATACGGATACTATGAGGCCAATGTACCTCTCCCAGTCTTCCTAGATGAGTGCCCTCCTCGCCCTCCGAGGGAATAAATGCGATGTGCCCAAAGTTGTCTGGATTATAATCCGGGTACTTGGAAGGAATGTTATCACACAAATACTTGAAGGCAATCGCCCGAACGGCGGCGTCCGAGGAAGAACACAACGTCACCGTAGTCTCCAGAGGTGGGAAGCGGCGCAACCCAAGTCGATAGAGTAGCTTGGCTATCAATTAACCAGGTCAGTCACCCTAATGGTAGTACAAATACCAAGGGCCGACCTTCTTCCGAATTATTCCGCCACTTGGACTTTGTACCCCAATCGAGGACGGGAAGTTGCAGCTGCCGGAAGATATCTACAGGCTCATAGAGCTCTCGGGCGCAATACCGAGGCTTCTTCTTGCCCGCAACCGGCGGGGCACCTTCCTTGGGAAACGCCGCCGTCGATGCCAGTCTGGCGAATTCCTCCGTGGTCAGAGTATCCCGCACCTGGACCAGATAGCCCACGAGGTCAGATATGCTCCAATCTCCCGTCTTCACCATCCTAGAAACACGGTTTCAGAACAATGAACCTGAGCGTCACGTCGACTTACCTATCAAAAACAAGCTGGAGATCGACATGTTTCCGAACACCGATAAACGAGAGCAACTTCTCCATTTGGCCTTTAATAACAAAACCCGAGGGAAACTGTACCAGCGGGACGTCGCTAAACAGCGCCATGTTGGTGTTGGGGAAATACGACAGCTCCGGGGACGTTAGGCCACAAGACGTTGGGATGCACTTCTTTCCAGAGAACACCTTCTTTGCCGAAGTATGCATTTCATTCGACAGCGAAGACCATACGCGGGAGAGAATGGTCAGTACGCGCTCAGCCCAGACAATCGACTTGGTAAAGTCGTGATCCGGATTCGCCGACATGACATCGGGCTGCGAGACGTATTGCAACCAGTCGATGATGGTAAACTCGCACCAACTGAAGCTTGTCAACTCGGGAGGAGTAAAATGCTTGGTGATATTCAAGGGCATGAGGGCCACGGGAAGTGGTCCTTCCAATGGGATGTGGATACCAAGCGTCTTGGTATTGATGAAATATTGTACTGATGACAGTGGAAGCACTCTGCCATCGGCACTGCTGAGGACCGCCGCATTCAACAACTGCACACGGATCTGAGCCATGTTGACATCTGTGCTATCCTGTTTGAGGCCGGTCCACCATTTAAGACAAGCAATGAGCTCCTCCTCGCTGAGAGGATGTCGACGGAGTTCTTGTAGGACATCGAGAAAGGTTATAGGGGAGAGCATGCCTTGAGCTTGCAGGGCCTTGATGGTATGCGCACCTTCCTGGATAACGGGTTGCGGCAAGACCGGGAGGTGCTTGAGGAATTTCGAGAAGACGGGGTCGAATTCCTTGATATCAGGGGCTCCACGGACGCCAGAAGATGAGAGAAGCCTCAAAGGCAAAGTGGAGCATCCATAGAACGAAGTTTCCAGCAACCGGGACACCTCGGATGAGGGAGTAGAGTGGTGAAATGTGAAAAACTTGAGAACATGAATAAAGCGCTGAAGGAGCCAATCCTCCAATTCTTGCGGTGGTCGGAAGTCGGGCGTAGCATTAGATTTGGCTGCGCCTTCCCACAAGTTTTGGATGTTGGAGAGCTCCAATTCATACGCCGCGCGAGCCAGGAACCCTCCAACATACAGCAACTCTTTATTCCAGACTAGGGCAGGCTAAGCGGGTATCAGAAGCTCCTATGGGGCTGCTTACCTGCAACATTTTTGTCACTGGGGAATCATGTGAGTATGTACATAACAAAACATGACGACGCGCTTACACGAGATCTATTGATTCGCGCTCGACAGTGGGAATGAAGCGGGACGCCATGTGGCCACCGATACCTGTGGTTTGACCAGTAGCATGCCCCTACGTAAGAAATTAGCGAAAGGGGGAGGTTGAGAAGACGTCGGCGCAGACAATGAAAATCCGCGTATGCCCAACCCTAACGCAAGGTCAGTCAACACGCAAAGTGAGCGCCGGTATTACAAACCCATTCAAATCCGCACGAAGACCCTGGAAAATACTTCCGCACACCACCGGCTGGTTCTTGTCATCGGCAAGACTCTGATCATACTCATCCTTCCCGGTCTTCGTATGAAACATGATAAGCCTTCGTGAAGGCCGAGCGCATCGAAACACCCACATATATCAAATCATATTTGAGGCGGGCAGGGGGATTCTTCTTTGTTGACCGGAGAAGCTCTGCAGAAAGTTTCTTGTCCACCTTGACGTCCACCTCTGCAGTGAACACAGTGAGAGTCACGCTCATCTCATGTAACTCTGTCGGGTCTTTGGGAGGCTGTGGTGGTAACGCCGGAGTCTCAGGCTGAGGTGTCGATTGACTCGTAAAGGCAGAAACAAGGGAAGAGAAAAATCCGCCCTTGGGCTTGCGAGGCTCCAAGATCTCTAGCAATGGACGCTTCTCAGTTCCAACAGCATATACCGCATGCATGACCTCTGCCTTGATCCTGGTGGCTAGGAATAGTGTGTGATTAGAATGCACACGGACAGCATGGAGAAGACTCACGGTGAGATTGTGCTCCTTTGACATTCATAATATTCGACTGGCTGGATCGTTTCAATCCTCTGGGAAGGTCAACAGCTTTAGCTACCCCAGGTGATTTCTTGATGTGACCGATGCGATGCTCATCAAAATACACGCCTACATCGTTCAGGTGAACCATAAACGTGATTGACGATGCAAGGAATCGCATAAAGTCAAACGCTGGGGGTATGGGGCCAGCTTCTCGAAGCGTCATTTCAAACGTCGTCCAGGGATCAGCGGTTCCTTTTGAAGGGAGATCACCACGACGGACATTCAGCTGATAGACGGTACCATGAGAGGAAGAATCTGTACGCTGAAGAACAACGCTACCTGATCCTTGTTATCCTTCCAATAAAATTGCATTCCGTGACCTGAAAGAAAGTCTGAATCACACAACCCCAAATATATAAACCGTTATACCTCCAGACGATACAAATGGATTCTCCGTCACCGAAAATAAGCTGTAAAATCCTGATCGAGCGTTTGTCCACTGACACGTCGATAGGGGACATATTTCACCCACCGACACCAAACGCGCCAATCTTCTCCTCGTCGGGGTTTCCCTCGGCTAGGGTAATATTAGCAAAAGGTAGTCTCAATGAAAAAGGCGATCGCTACCAATCTTTCGTAGTCGTGTCCAATCTTCGTCTCTAAAGGCGATTCCGTTGTTTCTAAACGTCCATTGGGTGACCTTGAGAAACGAGATGTCAACATAGGAGTGTATGACAGCACCAAGCACTCGTACATGGGTAGACTTGAGATTAGGGAGGGGCAGCACAGCGATGTTTCCTTGCTCGCCGTCTTTCCGACGGAGGTATGCAGCAGTCTCGAAGCGAATCTCGACTGCGGACGACCGAGCATCGTCTGAGTTCTGGAGGAGTTCCCGGAATACTGACGCCAAGAGCTTGAGGTTGAGAAAACACCATCCCGCAACATCCCTAGGACCTCTCACCGGTGAATTCCCCAGAGTAGCGCGCAAGCACCTTGTCGATCAATGCACGCTGGTTAACCTCCACCGACTCATCTTGTCCGGTTAGCCACTAATGCAATCAACAGCAGGTGAGAAGGTAGAACTATAGGCAGGCGGCTCTAATGGACACACCAATGTATTACGGTCGTGAGCCATTCGCGGCAGGGTCGTTGAGAAGTCCGTGAATTAATCAGTGTATATCGTAATCTACGGAGGTCAGTGTATTGATATACTGGCGCAGTCGGTCACAAGCTGCTGCCAAATCGTGACGAGGATGTTGCAAGTCGTGAACTTTGCAGTTTTGTGGCAGTGCAGAAAGAGCAAGCATGTTTACATAAGGCATAGACAGTCCACAAGCACCCCCCAGTCCATCCCAATTCCCAATCGTTTCAACCCGAGCCGCGTCCGGTTCCCTCCTGATCATTCTTTCTAGGCTGTCTCTCTGGCTCCATGTTTGAAGGGCCTTCGCTCCCCAGCGTTGGGTCATCAATGTCCCCGAGAATGGGCCGCTTCCTGGAGGATTTTTGATCGTCGTCGCGGACCTGCTCGCCTCCCTTTCTTGGCAATCTCTCCACACCGGGTCGAGTTTCCTCATTCTCCGGCGTTGGTAACCTCTGGTCGACATCCGGGCGTGTAACGTCCCCCAGAATCGGCGCGCTCTGCTTCCTAGGCAATCTCTCGTCGGGGATCCGCTCGTTTCCCTTTCTTGGCAATCTCTCCTGAACATGCACCCCGGGTCGAGTTTCCTCATTCTCTGGCGTTGGTAACCCCTGGCCGACATCCGGGCGTGCAACGTCCCCCAGAATCGGCGCGCTCTGCTTCCTAGGCAATCTCTCGTCGGGGATTCGCTCGTCTGTCTTTCCTGGAGATGGCCCCTTGTCAATGGGACGAGTTTCCTCATTTTTCCCACCCTTCAATTGCCCAGGCATTTGCTCTTGGGGACGAGTTTCCTTGTCGCTATCACCAGGACCAGGCTTAGTTTGAGCATCTCCACTCCCACCTTGTGGGCTCTCCTCGCCAGGATGAGATGTCTGAAGGACCTCCTTTGTTAGCCTCCAAAAGTCCTTCCTTACGGTGTTCATACCTGCGAGGTTGCGATTCCGGAGTCGGGTGGACTTGGCTGATCATCGTCGGGGGGAGGTTCCGTGGGAGGAGGTTCCGTGGGAAAAGGTTCCGTGGGGGGAGGTTCCGTAGGGGGAGGTTTGGAGTGAGGGAATAACCTAGGTGTTACCCATGTCAACACGCCTTTGAGGCAAGAACTTCAACGAGAAACGATTCACCTTCGCGAAATGGTCCGAAATAGTTCCTGGATCGTGTTGCCCGTCGTTAGTGATCGTAGGTGTATGGAGTAGATGACGAACCACGCTGCCATCAAGCCAGCCAGCCAGACCAGGTCGGTGCCCAACGTCCTCCAGACCTGTTTCTGGTATGGACACGATGCCATCATATGAGAAGCCTTCGTCCACGGCCGTGATCATGCTATCCAACATAAGTGATATGCGGTCCTGCATAGTGTTTGCTACTGGTGGTAGCGGGAGTGAGGGAAAACTGAAGCCGCCCAGGCTGTGGTAGGCTTTCCCTCCATAACAGTACTAGTGCGGAACGATTGACAGCGCACTTCAGAACGTTGCAAGTCGCAACGCCTTCGGACTTTAAATCTGAGAAACCTATAATTATTGACTTATCCGTCCCACCATGAGGACCGACTGCAAGTTCAACACGGCCACTGGCAGTGTGGTTTTGCAATGAACCACAGCACCCAGCCTATCTGCAAAACATAGCCAAAAGCTTTCTTGAAGTCGTTTCGGTCATTTTGGGCATGACGTTGACCCTACTTGCAATCTCCAGCAGTACTGTAGCACCCTGGAACGAGCCTCGAGGGCGGCGGACTCGGGAATATATCATCACCAAATCCTCGAATTCCGGGAACGCGGCGAGCGGACACAGCGTCCAAAATAGTTGCGCGGCTAGCTGGGTGAGTAGGGCGAAGCGACAACGCTGCAGCATTGCTGTGGCCACCACTGTTCTCGTGCACACTAGCAGACCGCCCCCTTCCACTTTACAGCATGCCTCGGCCCATCAGCGGATTAAGCGAGCCATTCGACTTCGGAATGGTGCCCCGTTTAGCAAGTTTCACCCTTTTTGGAGTCGCTTAGAGTCAACCTGCCAATGAGAGACCTGCAAAGTGAATAGAAACAACAACGAAACAACAACGTAAGTTCATACGTTTTGCAGATGCGTAATCAAGCACGAAGAAAGAAACGTTTCTTACATTCGATCCCACATCCCCGACCAGTGGCTATCGAATTAACGCCGCCGAGATTTCTTC
Source organism: Xerocomellus dryophilus (assembly GCA_038089495.1). Lineage (NCBI taxonomy): Eukaryota > Fungi > Basidiomycota > Agaricomycetes > Boletales > Boletaceae > Xerocomellus > Xerocomellus dryophilus. The sequence goes on from JBBPKY010000420.1 coordinate 6,352, forward strand.
CTTCATCCATTCGTCGAGAAGGTTCCTAGTTCCGTGAGCGCTCAAGGATTGCCAGGTTATTATACGTCCTGAGATGCTTGTTCCGCTGCAAACGTAATCCGGAAGCCAGCGCCAGGGCCCAGAGGATGACACAGCTAGCTGAAAGAGACAGGGTCTCACTTCACCGTCGTTGTCCACGACTCTTTGGCCTTGACGCGGAATACTGTTGCGCCAGGTATTCTGAATCTAACCAACGAAACGAGCCACCTTCCCGTGCGCCAGGGCATGTTGGTGCAGGTTTGGATCCGAATTTCGCCGGCAGATCTTATTGAACCTGACGAAGTGAGACCTGGCATCCAGCTAACGAGCTGCCATCGGAGACGGATACGCAGGATCTGCCCACGACGTTCAACACAACAAGCCCGACCAACATGCGACCGTTCCCACTGAAGTCGACGAAATGCGAGCGACTGCCCCGCCCACCGCGATGAAAGGCAGCCGAGGCTGGTGATGCGGAAATGGACATTCATGTGCCAGTGTGGTGCCTCCTGCCAGTGATCCCCAGGGGATAATCAAGAGAGCATCAGCGCCACGGGTTAAGGTGATCCAGGCTTTGTCGACACGCATACGCCCATACGCCGTCTCCCTTCCGCCCATGTATATCCCTATGTCATTCAATCGAACAACATTGTGATTATGTATTATCCTTCCTGGAATTTGGCACGTTGACCAACGTTGGCAACGTCCTGTTCATTTGGAACTTCCTTCCGCATTCTGTTTAACTCTATTACTTCTTTCCCACGGGTAGTGTACGTACTACGTAGACTATAGGCTCTTCAACCGTAGTCCTGTGAACACTGATTGCATGATTTGTGGCTTAACACTGTTAAGCCAAACGTAGACTATCATACAGCACTATGGACGGAATGTGCACCAGTGCAGCTGCGAGACCGTAACTAGCAAGATCGAAACGACGTATGCTAACCCAGCAACGCGGAAAAAAACCAGCAACAAGGCTATTCAGGACCTATCATGGGCAGCGGGCGAACGGCATGGCCAACGTTCAACGTTCAGCCCTCAAATACGACCGTCGCTGGAATTCTGGGACGCATGTTAGACAATACAGCACGGAAAATTCACGGAGACTCACCGTCGTTCGCCCCCCTGGAAAGATAATGATGATTCCATGAGAAAACAGCAAGCAACATGGCGTCATGACTTGCCTTTGACCTCCATCCTAGGTACGCTTGAAGTTCCGTGAGCCCAAACAATACGATCACATCATAATCTAGTTGATAGTAGACCTGGCCGGAAGCCTTCTTCTTCAAAACCAGATCTTCCTTGGCCTGGCTCAAGTCCGCACTGATAGTACAAAGTGTGGAGAAGGACGCTGCAATGATTCACATCAGAGCGAGAACACGAGAAAAGAATGGAAGGAACTTGCATCGATCCTGATCCACCCATTTCGGGTCGGATAAACTGCCCCGATAGCACACGAGGCGTATGGTCTGCGCGCCGAAATCTGCTGGATTTCTTTCCGTAAGCGAAAACGAATCTTTGAATTCCATCTCCTGGCGAACTTGAGTACCCTTGCAATGGAAGTCGATTCCATGTTAGTATGTCGCAAGGTACTCGACGAAGGAGGCGTACCCTGCGAAGTTTCGACTCGAAGTATCCCGGAACATAGCAATCGCCTGTCGGATCTCTTTCCCAAAGGTGTTCCCTACGAACATGTTCCTCGTCGTTTGCCTTGACAGACAGTGCACAGACTACACCGTATGTGGCGCGTGCAACTCGCGAGCCAACCAAATGATTATCACGATCGACGTGAGACAATACCGCCCCATTAGCAACCGCCTTGTTGCTAATGAAAAACCGTCAGCAAAGTTTGTGAGCATGCTAGGACAAGCACGCACATATGATTGTCTGGACGGCAAACGTTGATATTCTTATGCTTGAAATACGACTGGAGCCGAGACCAGAGCCAGTCGTTTGTTGAGAGCCCCCCAACAAGGAATGCCGTCTGAAAATGCGGATTCAGATACGACGAACTATTCAAAGAGGGTAACACCCACTGTAACCGGTATCGCGGTAGATTTCTGCTGTTGCTCGAAGGCACTGATGATGGCGTCGATAGAATCATTGAACAGGCCGGTAGCTTCTTGACTAGAGGATACGACATCAGGTGATCGATGGCGATGGCGTTGGTCGAACGAAGCCTTACCCCGTTAATTTCAGCTTGCCAAATGAGATGTTATGTGTCGGACTATTGGTACGACGACCACCAACCCTGAGGTAAGCCGGTTCTTGATCACTCTTGATGACCAGTTTCGTTGTCTGATCGAACTCTCGCGTAAATTCGGCTATCTCTTCGGCGCTGGAGTGCTCCCAGCCTTTAAGTTTTGCTATTTTTGGAAATTTCGGGTTCGTCACTAGCAAAGCAACAGAAGGAAAAGGCCACCAACTTTGCAACAGAGCACTAGCCCGACGGGTAACAAAGACTGAACCCTGCAGTCGACCTAAAAGGGGTAGAGATGAGCAAAGAGGATTTCGGCCGCCAAAGACAGCCGCATACACTCAGCTGGAGCAATCTCCTCGCCGGAGATCGGAATGGATGTCATCGAAAACATGCTCAAGTCGATAGTCCCACCGCCAGCATCGATGATTACGACACCTTGAGGAGCGGCTTGAATAGCTGTTTCCAAGTTGAGGAGATTTGAGACGCAAAAGTGGAGACTTGCTTCGCCCTCCGTTAGCAGGTGAACGCGAGATTGTCCGTTAGGTGTACTGATGAGGCCAGCACGCTCAATCGCCCGGCGGTATAGCTGTTGTTGTATACCCTCCCAGCCATTCGGATGAGTGAAGATGTATTCAATGGAATCCTCGATGGTCGACCAGGCAAATGCGAGATGATGTTCCTGAATATAGGTCTTGGCGCAGTGGAAGAGATATTTGATGAAATCTGTGAGAACGTCGACGGCGGATTTCCCGCGCGGGAGTGGAGGTAAGCCACTAATAGAGGAGGCCAAATGCTTCGGGCAGAGATGAAGCTTCCACCTGGATCCCGTGGGTGATGAGTCCAACAAATGCCTTGACGTGGTTAACAACTAACCATTCAGCCTTCGTCCATTCTTCGGTCAGAGCAGCCTCGAGTACGCATTCAGTGAGCACCTCAGCGCCAGCCGCTCTGACATTGCCAGTCTCGTCATAGTATAAGAGAGATGGCACCTTGGCGTCACCGCCTACTAGTGCCTGCGCAGGAAATCTAGGGCCAGTCGAGGCAGGTCGAGACAAAGAAATGAAGAACTTGCCTCGTAACCCCAAGAATCTCAGGAACTTGCCCTCGTTCAAGAATACAGTATGAGATACCGCTATAGGTCGTACCAATGTCGAACGCCACAACGAGTTTAGTAGGGCCAGTGTGCGGTTTGAGGTTCGGCATGGCTTGTTAGTTTGAGAGAGAGAAAAGTTGGCACTAGAGAATTTATAGGCCAGTCGCTACACAGTACGAGGTATTTCCACGGCCCGTACGGATGGTGAACGAGAAACGTTCTGCTGCCTATATATCAACCTCATGGTGATAAACGCTCACGATCTCATAACCCACCGTTGACAATATTGATCTGACGACCATCTTCCCATCATTCCTGACGCCTTTTTAATCCATCCTGATCAAGTATGATCCCAGAAAACTTACCACTGCCCCGTTTTAATTTCGCGCCCCGACAAAGCGCTGGGAGGAATTCCAAATGACTCTTTTGATCAAATTCCCCTCTGCCCAGCCTGTTGGACAATCACCCGTTGGCGATATGGCTGCGGAGGGATGTGTGAAACAAACGAAAGAGGCATATCGAAGCTGATCATGAAGTAATTTCATTCTGGGCATTGGGGTGGCACCACATGTGGGAACCACAACCGCAGGATGTCCATGAGTTAGGATGACGGAACCTTGTTTTAGTATACAATTACTCACAGACCGAACAACGAAAAGGCAAAGGCACATTCGTAAATTCAGTGTAGGGGCAGTGTCAACATGTTACGCGTTTCTATCACAATTGGCAACTCACGCTGTCTCCAGCCTAATGGCGACTCTGGAGGGCCGTCGAGCTCCCAGACGGGCGTAGGGTGCCAAGCTTGATACGATTCTCGCCGTCATTCACCCCTTTGCTCCACATTCTCGCCAAGTCCACGGCGGACATCGAGGCTGGTCCTGCTGGCGAGTTGTATGTTGCCTCTCAGGGGGTGATGTCAAGTTTGACAGTGGAACGTATAGCCCAAATAATCTGGAATGCCTGGGAAATGGATGACCTGCAGTGGTGATCTCGCGTCGAATGGCAGGTGCCTGGCCGGTAAGTATATGTCGTCATTCGCACTAGGGACTCACTGGTTCCATTGAGCTGTCGGTTCACATGACGGCGGGGCCAGTCACTCTAAAAACGTTTAGACGCCTGAACTTGCATAGCCCTGAATACTATGACGGAGATGAACGAAGGTGGCAGATCTGTGAGCTGGCGTGTTTATGGAATGATTGGAATGCGCACAAGGCGAGTTTTCATGACGCTGGGCCCAGGGAGAATCGATATTAGTCGGATCTGCTATCACTTGATCACCAGGGTCCGGTTAGCTGAACAAGAGATTCCGCTAGCCAAAAATGTAGACGATTATGATAACCGGTGATGCTTGCCTTTGTTTGTACCTAAGCTGTATTTGCAGTCAATTTACTACGTTTCAGTTATACCGTAGAATTCACCTTCAGACTTGCCGAATTGCATGGTTTATACTTGTAAGTCAGGTTAGAACTGACAATGTGCGGGCCACGAGGAGGTCCTTACCCCAGGGTCTCGGAACTTTTCGGCCCCTTACGAACCGTTACACCACCGCCGATGCGGCGGCAAGCATGGAGGTCTGCATCGGCGAGCGCCAATAGTGGGACACGCCGCAGATATGTTGCATCTTTCTGCACAGCTATCTCCAAGCCTTGTCCACGCACCTTTTGGCATGTCGAGTCCCTCGCTTACCAGATCCAACTATTAAGCTTCCGACTCTGCAGCATGACCGCATCCCCAACGGGACGCTCAGAATTTGCTCTCACGTGTCTCCTATTCAGTTCAAAGAAGGTATGTTCCCCTCAAATTCTCCTGTATACAGTCCGAATGATAGTTCAGGTATCGGACACTGGGCTCGCATGATCATGGATTCTCTCAAACTAGTCGTCCCGCCGCGGCCAGCATTACCTTCGGAGTCCCAAGTCGCGCAACTCTCGTCTGACGTTGGCTACGAGGGCCACGAGGAGCAGGTAAACAGCCAACTCCGCACGCATGCGGATAGCGTATCGCGCAGACAGGCCAACAGACCTGCTACACTCATGGCGAAGCATCCATCCAAGGTAAGGAAACGTACAATTTTAGGCGCAGCACCAAACTAATACTCATACACCAAAGGTCGACGTTGACCTAGGACAGCAGGGTCCTTCGGCGCGCAAAAGCAGACGGGAATCAACACTTCGCACCATCTTAACGGTTGTATCCGATTTTTTTAAGCGCACGCGTACCCAGAACGCCGTCGCTGCAACGGCTGAGCACCCGGAAATCGGTCAACTTCGACGAGAGATTACTGCGCTCCGGGATCGTTGTGCAAACCTAGAAGAACGGAATTATTCTGTGTACGGTTCATGTCGAACCTCGACATTGGACATTCTTCAGGGCCTCCAGGGACCGGACGCGGAGATGCCGCAGAGTATCGTCACCCTCTCTGAGGATTCAGAGTCTAAGCGCGCGACAACGAATGTGGTAGTGCAGGTATGGTGCCGACCTGCAACGCAAGGTCTAAAAGCTGACGACATGGTGCTTCAGGTACCGGCCGGAGCCGAAGGTTATCCCGAGGCGAAGGATGCAGATCTGGCTATTCAGCCAACCATGCCACTGAGGACCGCTGAAGACGGACCGAGTTCCCCACCACCCGATCAGAATCAAGGTACGGTGACACCCGCTACTCAAGACGCAACAGCGCCGGTACGCGTATACCGTGAGGAAGGTCACTCCGAGATTGACAAATTTTTGCGAGTCCAGCTTCCGCAAACGGGTCAGCAGAAATTACCAAGGAAGAAGAAAGAGAACGAGGAGCTGGACGCAGAGGTCACGGTAGAGGTAGAGGCTCAATCTGGGTACATCGATCAGCGGAGACTCCCGAGGAAGAAACAAGGGAGCCAAGAGCTGGAGGTAGAGACTCGGCCTCCCATGTCCATCAGGAGAAATTGCCCAGAAAGAAGGAAAACGAGGAGTGATGGTGGCCGCTCAGGCTGAAACGGTCCGGTGTCCATTGACGCGAGCCTGCAGTTTGTATGCATCGTCGTGATTCGTGCGTCGTGGGTATTAACCTCCATCTTCATTATTCCACTGGGCCAGCTTATAATCTATCGTCCACTCTTGTTCCCCTCCCTTCTCATTTGACTCCAGCACTGGCTTCATATAATGTACATATGTGCCTTTTAATCTCAATGTTAACCAATGTAGTAGTCCGTGAAGTCCGATCACGACGGTGGCTCATGGGTAGGAGCGGGTGATGTACATACTACATACAGTAGGTGTGTACATAGCAGGAGTGAGAATGTGGGCGAAAGCCCCAGATGGCTTTCCGGCCCGAAGCACTGTGAGGGCGAGCGAGCTGCGAGGGTGGGATGGGCACCAAGCAGGTCACTGAGCGAGCCCATGAGCGAAGTGCGACGGACAAGCATAACTTGGACGTCCCTGCGAGAGGGAGTGGTGGGTGGGTGTGAAAACGAGGAGCGGGCGAGGCGCTCGATGCGAGGGAGCCAGACGAGATGGCGGACGAGAAGACACACCGCAAGCACCGCCACCTGGCGCACTCCTGCACGGAATACCCTCTGGGGACTACCATCACAGAAGGCCCCCAGTTTCGTGACCGCTCATCATGCTGAACAGGATCGCCAGGTTATTATACGCCTTCCTGAGAGACCCGTTCCGCTGCAAATGTGATCCAGAAGCCAGCGCCGCAGCGCCAGAGAATGACACAGCTGGCTGAAAGAGACAGGGTCTCACTTCGTCGTCGTTGTCCACGACTCTTTAGACACGACACGGGATGCTGCTGCGCCAGGTACCCCACCCAACGGGACGAGCTACCCTCCCACTCATCAGGGCATGTTGGTGCAGGTTTGGATCCGAATTTCGCCGGCAGATCTTATTGAACCTGGACGAAGTGAGACCTGGCATCCAGCCAACGAGCTGCCATCGGAGATGGATACGCAGGATCTCCCCACGACATTCAACACGACAGCATGCGATCGACTGTCTCGCCCACCGCGATGAAAGGAAGCCGGAAGACAAAAATATTCCCATTCATCCCGAGGTCGTGATACAGGTATGGGCCAGATTCGCACAAATATGTTTCCGAGGCTGGCGATGCGGAAATGGGCATTCAGCACAGGGTGGATGATACCAGCCATCCGTTGCCGATGGTGCATGCCCAGAGTTAGAGTCATTGTGTGGTGCCTCCTGCCAGTGATCACTGCTGACCAGGGGATAATCTAGAGAGGCATCAGCGTCCAGGCTTCGTCGACACGCATACGCCCATATGCCGTCTCCCTTTCGCCCATGTATATTACCCCATTGTGAATATGTATTATCCTTCGTGGAATTTGGCACGCTGGCCACGTCCTGTTCACATTCTGAACCAGTTCCTTCCGCATTCTGTTTAACTCTAGTATCACTTGTTTCCCATGGGTAGTGTACCTAGACTGATAGTAGGCTTTGCAACCGTAGTCTTGTGAGTCACTGACCGCGTGATTTGTGGCTTAACACTGTTAAGCCAGGCATAGACTATTGTACAGCATTATAGACGGAATGTGCACCAGTGCAGCTGCGAGACCGTAACTATCAAGATCGAAATGAGGTATGCTAACCCAGCAAGGCGGAAAAAAACAACAAAGCTCTTCAGGACCTATTATGGGTAACCGGCGAACGACGTGGGCAACGTTCAGTCCTCAAATGAGACTTTCGCTGTGATTCTGAGACGCAAGTTAGACTATACAACGCGGAAAACTCACGGAAACTCACCGTCGTTCGCCCTCCTGGAATGATAATGATAATTGGATAAGAAAACATCAAGCGATATGGCGGCAAGACTTACCTTTGACTTCCAGCCTAGGTATGCTTGAAGTTCCGTGAGCCCAAACAAAAAAATCACATCATATTCCAGTTGGTAGCAGACCTGGCCGGAAGCATTCTTCTTCAAAACCAGATCTTTCGCGGCCTGGCTTAGGTCCGCACGAATAGTACAAAGTATAGAGAAGGACGCTACAATGACTCACGTCAGAGCGAGAACACGACGCAAGGAACGGAATGAACTTGCATCGATCCTGATCCACCCATTTCGGGTCGGACAAACTGCCTCTATAGCACACGAGGCGTATGGTCTGCACGCCGAAGTCCGCTGGATCACTTTCCGTAAGCGAAAACGTCTCTTTAAATTCCATTTCCTCGCGAACTCGAGTGCCCTTGCAGTGGGAATCGATTCCATGTTAGTATTTCGCAAGCCACCGCTCAACGAGGGAGGCATACCCTGCAAATTTTCACATCAAAGTGTCCCGGAACGTAGCAATCGCCTGTCGGATCTCTTTCCCAAAGGTGTTCCCTACGAACATGTTCCTCATCGTTTGCCTTGACAGGCAGCGCACAGACTACACCATATGTGGTACGTGCAACCCGCAAGGCGACCAAATGATTATCACGATCGACGTGAGACAGTACCGCCCCATTAGCGACCGCCTTGTTGCTAACGAAGAACAGTCAGCAAAAACTTGTAAGCATACCAGACAAGTACACACATATGATTGTCTGGACGGCAAACTTTGATGTCCTTGTCCTTGAAATACGACTGGAGCCGAGACCAGAGCCAGTCGTTTGTTGAGAGCCCCCCAACAAGGAACGCCGTCTGAAAATGCGGATAAATGTGACGAACTATTCCAACAAGGTAAAACCCACTGTAATCGGTGTCGTGGCAGACTTCTGCTGCTCCTCGAATGCGCCGATGATGGCGTCGATAGAATCATTGAACAGGCCGGTAGCTTCTTGACTAGAGGATATGAATCAGGCCATCGGTGGCGATAGCGTGGGTAGAAGGAAGCATTACCCCGTCATTTTCAGCTTGCCAAAGGAGATGTTATGTTTCGGACTATTGGTACGGCGACCTCCAACCCTGAGGTAAGCCGGTTCTTGATCACTCTTGATGACGAGCTTCGTTGACTGGTCGAACTCGCGTGTAAATTCGGCTATTTCGTCTGGGCTAGAGTGCTCCCAGCCTTCGAGTTTTCCTGTTTTTGGGTTCGTCACCAGCAAAGCAATAGAAGGAACAAGCCACCAACTTTGCAACAGAGCCTTAGCCCGGCGGGTAACAAAGACTGAACCCTGCAGTCGACCTAAAAGGGGTAGAGATGAGCAAAGAGGATTTCGGCCGCCAAAGACAGCCGCATACACTCAGCTGGAGCAATCTCCTCGCCGGAGATCGGAATGGATGTCATCGAAAACATGCTCAAGTCGATAGTCCCACCGCCAGCATCGATGATTACGACACCTTGAGGAGCGGCTTGAATAGCTGTCTCCGCGTTGAGAAGATTTGAGACACAAAAGTGGAGGCTTGCTTCGCCCTCCGTTAGCAAGTGAACGCGAGATTGTCCGTTAGGTGTACTGATGAGGCCGGCACGCTCAATCGCCCGACGGTATAGCTGTTGCTGTACACCCTCCCAACCATTCGGATGAGTGAAAATGTACTCAATGGAATCCTCGATGGTTGACCAGGTGATTGCAAGATGACGTTCCTGAATATAGGTCTTGGCACAGCCGAAGAGATATTTGATGAAATCCGTGAGAACGTCGACGGCAGATTTCCCGGGCGGGAGTGGGGGCAAATCATAGTCCGAGTTGATAGAGGAGGCTAAATGCTTCGGGCGGAGATGAAGCTTCCACCTGGAACTCGTAGGTATAAATTCAACGAAGCGCCGTTAATAACTAACCATTCAACCTTCGTCCATTCATTGTTTAGGGCGTCCTCGAGTACGCTCTCAGCGAGCACCTCAGCGCCAGCCGCTCTGACATTGCCGGTCTTGTCATAGTATAGGAGTGATGGTACCTTGGCATCACCGCCAGTTGGTGGTTGTGCAGGAAATCTAGGGCCAGTCAAGGAAGATCGATACAAAGTAATGAAAGACTTGCTTCGTAACCCCAAGAACCTCAGGAACTTGTCCTGGTTCAAGAATACAGTATGAGACGCCGCTATAGGTCGTGCCAATGTCGAACGCCACAACGAGTTTAGTAGGGCCAGTGTACGGTTTGAGGTTCGGCATGACTTGTTAGTTTGAGAGAGAAAGGTTGGTACTAGGCAATTTGCAGGCCAGTACGAGGCCTATAAATTCTGACCAGTACGGGGTATTTCCCCACGACCCGTAAGGATGGTGAACGCGAGACGTTCTGCCCCCTATACATTAACTTCATAGTGACAAACACCCACGATTTCATAACCCACCATGACAATATTGATCTGGCGACCATCTCCCTTCATGCCCGACGTCATTTCAATCCATCCTGATCAACTATCACCGGAGAACTTACCACTGCCCCGTTTAAATTTCGCGCTTCGAAAAAGCGCCGGGAGGAGTTCTAAACGACACTTTTGGTTTTAAAATTCCCCTCTGCCCAGCCTGTTGGAAAATCACCCGTTGGCGATGTGGCTGCGGAGGGATGTGTGAAACAAAAGAAAGAGGCACACCGAAGATGATCATGAAGATAATAATTTCATTCTTGGCATTGGGGTGGCACTACACATGTGGGAACAGCAACCGCAGGATGTCTATGCCATGAGTCGGGATGACGGAACTTCGCCCCTTCGCCCCATATTCACGCCAAGTCCACGGCGTGAATTGAGGTTGTGTATGTAGCCCTCCAGGGGGCGATGTCAAGGTTGACAATGGAACGTATAGCCAACATAGCCTGGAATGCTGCAGTAGGGAAATGCAGTGACCTGCAGTGGTGATCTGGCGCCAAATGCCAGGTGCCTGGCCAGTGGTAAGCATATGTCGTCATTCGCACTAGACACAACGCAAAAGTCGATATTTAGAACAGTTGTGCAAAATGTGAAAGATGTAAACTTAAAGTATTGAGCATTACCTTGAGATTTTGCACAACATTTAGACCTGTCCTAAATATTGGTTTTTGCGTTGTGAGAGACTCACTGGTGCGATTGAGCTGCCATGACGCCGGGGTCAGTTACTCTAAAAAAGTTTAAACGCCCTGAACTTGCATTGCCTTGAATACTATGACGGAGATGAATGAAGGTGGCAGATTTGTGACCTGGCATGTTGATGGAATCATTGGAATGCACATAAGGCGAGTTTTCATGACGCTGGCCTAGGGAGAATTGATACCAGTCAGTAGTAATTCGATCACAGCTGGTTTGGGATGCAGTGGTGATAGCCCTGTAGTATTTGCCTTTGTTTGCGGCCAATACTTGCCTACTAAGTTTACTACGTTTCAGTTATCCAGCTCACGTTCAGACTCCAGTATGACTTTAACTGATTACGCCGAATTGCACGGCGTGGCCAGAACTGACCAGGTGTGGTGCCGAGGAAGTCCTTTCCCTCGGGTCTCGGAATTTTTTGGCCACTTACGGACACCGATGGGCGGCGAGCACCCCATCGAGCGCCAATAGTGGGACACGCCGCAGATACGTTGCATCCTTCTGCGCAGCTATCTCCAAGCCTTGTCCAGCACCTTTTTGCATGTCGGGTCCCTCGCTCACCAGATCCATATATTAAGTTTCCGACTCTGCAGCACGACCGCAACCCCAGCGAAACGCTTACATAGAATAGGCTGCTCTTACGTGCCTCCTATTTCGTTCGGAGAAGGCATGGCCCCATCAAATTCTCCTGTACACAGCCCCAATGATAGTTCAGGTACACTGGCTGACGTTGGCCACGAGGAGCAGGTAACCAACCAATTCCGCACGCGTACGGATAGTATATTGCGCAGACAGGCCAACAGACCTGCTACACCCATGGCGAAGCATCCACCCACGGTAAGGAAACATGCATTTTTATGCGCAGCACCAAACTAATATTCATACTTCCCCCAAGGTCGACGTTGACCTAAGAAAGCAGGTTCTTTCGCAGGAGGCGCGCAAAGGCAGGCGGGGATCACCATTCCGCATCATCTTAACGGTTGTATCTGATTTTTTCAAGCGCCCACGTACCCAGAGCGTTGTCGCCGTAGCAGCCGTACACCCGGAAGTGGATCAACTTCGACAAGAGATCGTAGCGCTCCAGAATCGTTGTGCAAACTTAGAAGAACGGAATTATTCTGTGTACGGTTCATGTCAAACCTCGACATTGGACATTCTTCAGGGCCTCCGGGAACCGGACGCGGAGATGCCGCAGAGTATCGTCACCCTCTCCGAGGATTCAGAGTCTAAGCGCGCGACAACGAATGTGGTAGTGCAGGTATGGGTCCGACCTGCGACGTAAGATCCAAGAGCTGATGACATGGTGCACCAGGTACCGGCCGGAGCTGAAGGCTATTCTGAGGCGGACGTGGATCTGGCTATTCAGCCAACCATAACACCAAGGACCGCTGGAGTCGGACCGAGCTCCCCACCATATGATCAGAATCAAAGTGCGGTCACACTCGCTACTCGGGATGCAATGGCGCCGGTACGCGTATCCCGTGAGGTAGGTGTCTCCGAGACTGACGAATTGTTGGGTGTCCAGTTTTCGCAAACGGGTCAGCAGAAATTACCAAGGAAGAAGAAAGAGGACGAGGAGCTGGACGCAGAGGTCATGGTAGAGGTAGAGGCTCAATCTGGGCACTTCGATCAGCAGAGACTCCCGAGAAAGAAGCAGGGAAGCGAAGAGCTGGAGGTAGAGGCCCCGCCTCCACATGTCCACCAAGAGAGATTGCCCAGAAAGAAGGAAAACGAGGAGTGATGGTGGCCGCTCTGGCTGAAGCGGTCCGGTGTCCATTGACGCGAGCCTGCAGTTTGTATGCATCGTCGTGATTCGTGCGTCGTGGGTATCAACCTCCATCTTCATTATTCCACTGGGCCAGCTTATAAGCTTTCACCAATCTATAGTTCACTCTTGTTCCCCTCCCTTCTCAGTTGACTCAGCACTCGTTTCATATAATGTACCTATGTGCTCCTTTAATTTCTCACTGATCGGACTCTTGTTATGTGCTTCAGAACGGTAAATAATAAGCTACGGCTTTTTTGTATAAGGTGACTTTGCGGCAGGCCGGTGCTGCCAGGTAGCCAGACAGCGCACGGTGACAAACTCTCCGACTCGCTGAGGTGCGTATGCGGCATGGTGCGCACCAGGACGACACCAACGAACGAACGAGCACGAAGTCTCGAGAGCTTGGCGTGCTAAGAGGCACATCGAAGCCTTGATTTGAGAGAACGTGATGAGCTGTGCGCCACCGTCTTGAACTCTCGGCCGACGGACTCCGTCAGTCCAACAGTTGGTGGGGCCTCCCGTGGCACTACTACACGAGGCCTTCCAGCAGCCTTTCCGTGACATCAAAGGCGTTGCTTCACATGAGGCAAGTGGATGGGGTGGACGACGCGCAGTCGACACCATGCCAGTGATTCATCTATTAAGGTGTTGGCGCTGGATCCACATCGGAAGGGGAGGATTAATGATGAAGACGGGAAACTTTGGCGGTGATGAATCTGAATCATGGGTTCTTGAAAACGTGCCAGTGGGCTGTAAGTATGTATGCAACGCGTACATTAGGCGTCCCAATAATAGCGATCTCAGAGTTGTATTAATATTCAAATCCCGCCGCTAAATCCCATGCCAAGGGAGCGCCCGCAACCTCACGCTGCCCCATTTGGAAAGCGGCATTGAACGCATCCCGACTCGGAGTTGGTTCCCACCGGAAAACGCATGCTACTTGCCCCTAGAAACACTCCTTGTTTGTGTGCCACCCACCCTTTACTAATGTCCGAGAAAATTAGCAACCACAGCTTGACGAGAGCTCCACCCTAACAGAATGTCACGGGCGCATCGAGCGAACTGGAAAGAATGCCGCGTTTCTGGATAATTCGGAAGGTAAGAAGCTGCCGCATCAGTGCGGCCACTGGCCTCGTGTGTATGCATCTGCCCACCCACAGCCCCTACCTAACTCCGTCCCATCATCTCCATTCGAGTTGGATAAAGACCTGAATACGCCCAAGACACCTCCCAGCTCCCAGGTCTCCGTCAAGACGATTGAAATCATGATGTCGGCGCCCGTTGTATGCGATGGGTCCGGTTCTAAGACAAGGTGCGAGTCCCAGGAAATCTCAGTATACACGATTCTTACCTTAATTCAGGCCCGTATCGGCTTTGATCAAAAGCCTGAGCGTCAGACGACAACCAAGGTTTCAACGAAGGCAGCACTCCTTACCTGCGGACGGTATGAGAACGCCAGGCCAACCTGTGGGCCAGAAACCAAAGAGGACAGGGACCTTAGATAACACCACGGTACGGCAATTTCAAGCCAGAGGGCAAGGACGCGATCTCATCGCCTCTTTTAATTACAGTCCGATTCACAGACATCTAACGCCGCTCACGAAAGGAACGAGCAGCATGCCTCGTACGGCGTTCACGTGCTCGCAGCAAAAAGCGACGGAGATGTCTCCCTACCCGTTGATGTCGATAAGCCCGTACCAGTAACTTCTACCTCCCGGGACACCGCTGGCGGTGTCGAGCAGTGTCCGGATGCGGAAACAGGGGGGCCGCAAAAGGAGTGCGAGAGACCTGCTATGTCTAAGGTAGATACGTGCATCTTTTGCGATCACCACAGTTTCCAAACTTTCTTCAAACATAGTCTCATTCATCCCTGGCCAGTGTCAATATTGAAGAGCAACTTGAAGCACGGATCGCCCCGCGTAGGATACGCGACAAGCGATACACACTCCGCTCCATAGGTGCCGCAATCTTTTGTTTCAAGCGCAGAGAAGCTAGGGTAGACCAGCCGGTCGTGCCGGCGAGCACAATACAGCCAACCTTGCCCAGTTCGGTTCATGACGAGCCCCCTCACTCACAGACCACGCAACGGGAAGAGAAGCCCTCGGCTGTATTACTTCATGCTGAAAGCGACCAACGGGAGTCAGCGGACGCCGAGGACGCAGAGAAGACTGCGAGGGAATCTGAAGAAATCGAGAACCTTCGACGAGATCTCTCCGAGTCCCACTCTCAAATCGCAGAGCTCAAGAAGCTTTGCGAAGCGCAATCGAGAAACCTGGAAGGCTCAAATAGCTTCCTCAACACCGCGGATAAATCATCGGACTCGGATGTCATCCGGGCTCTCCAAAGGTTGAATGCCGAGCTGCAGCAGAATACCTTGTATATGGCCGAGTGTCTGGCGGAAGATTTCGAGTTTAAGAACGTGACGACGAACCTGGCGAACGATCAGATCTCCGCTGTGCAGAGGGCTTCAGATCACATAGGCCAGCTTTTGGCAAAGTCCTTGGGAACGAATAAGCCAGAGGATATCCCTATGTTGCTCCAAATCGCGCTCCAAGCCTACCTGGCATCCACACTTTGTCATGCTGCATCCTCTTGGGCCTTTGAATCAGGGCACAACGCATTCATCCATGGGATATATCAGAGGTTGCGTAAAGTAGGTGAGAAACTAAACGTTCGAATGCGCCCCCTATTCCAGCTGACGAGAATAAAAAACGGTCAACAGAGGCGCAAGCCATTTCTGGACGCTGGCGTTCGCTCGCGCGCGTTCACACTGTTCACAGTTGGAGTGCCCACCCAGGGTCCCTCGTCCAAGTGATCATCACAGGCGTTTCTGACATCCTGTTGGCTGCAGGCTGCACCGCTCCCAAGTCTGACATAATATCAAATGTTACATCCAAGTTCGAGGAGAGAATAACCTTGCTCGTCGAGCTTGCTGCACTCCTCGGCAAGATGTTCGATGAAGTCATATCGAGCGATTTCGAAGTCTTCATCGCTGTGCCTGGCAAGAAGTTCGAGGACAAGATGATGGAAGACGCGGATGGCGACCAAGCCGGGATTCAAGAGGCATCGGTATTGTGTGCGACCCACTTGGGGCTGAGAAAGTGGTTACCTGTGGGAACGCTGTGGGAGAGGGGGAAGAAACAGAAGATAACGGTCCTCAAGGCCAAGGTCGTCCTCGAGTCCTTTTTAAACACGGAAGATGAGTGAGGCCGTTCTA
>JBBPKY010000421.1:0-22491 GCA_038089495.1 Xerocomellus dryophilus
CGTGGTCGGCCACTCTGAGATGCGACTCAATCAAACAGACAAGTAGATCAACGGAGAATCATACACGAGAGATAGTCGCTGCAGCCGTGGATTATACGAATGTACCATTTGCAACATGCGTGCGATCAGCTCTTTGTTGCCGGAGCAATGTATCTTGCGAAGGTGCATCAATTTTGGAAGTGCGTTCATGAGCATGCCTGGAATATTGTTCAATCACATCAAGCGTACAACAGGGATAGTCATACCGACTTGGAATGCCAATGGTTGCATGACATCGTAGGAAACGGCAAACACACTCAGGCTCCTAACCTGACCAGCGAAATGTGGATCAACCAATATCCGGGTGAGGATATCGGCACTTCGCTGATAGTGCCACACATCAGTATCTTGACGGACAGCTTCTCCTTGCAAGAGTCGAAAACGACCCTCGGTGCCAACAGGTTCCATTGCAGCGGTGAGATGAAGGTCAATCTCACGAAAGAGTAACTGGCTGGCGATGCGCGAAAGCACGTTTGGGACGAGTAGTAGCGACTTGAGGTCGCGTTTAGGCAGGAGGAGAGCAATCTCCCGCCACACCTCCGCTGAGAAGCGAGGCGGGCAATCAGGCTCTCTGAGAAGCTATGTTCAATGGCGATGAACGGACGTCCACCCGTCGGTTACGATACCTACCATCTCAGGGCGCAGGTGTTGTGATTGGATGATATCCTTGACGTCCTGGTTTTCAGGATCCACCGTCAACACGGAATGAAGATCTGCCGATATGTTTCAGACGTCATCGTGACAGACGCACGCTTAAATGCAACACTTGATCACTTGCCTTGTTGAGCGGACGTACGGTAACCCGCGGCGAGCCTCCCCTTGGCGCGGAGTAAGAGCGCACGGGCGACGTCGGCGGAGGGCAAGTTGGGAACTTGCAAGAGTGATTGGACGGCGTTTTCCATGATCGTACGACAACTTTGTCAACGCATGAGGAATATCTCAGAGGAAGATGGGTTTCCTGTAACCTACCCCTGGGCAGGAAAATGCTGTAGTGCATGCAAGAGCACGTCGGCTTTTTGGGTGTCGCTCAGGTTGATGGTAACATCGCGAATGCTCGCGTCCAGGATACGGGGATTGAACAGACTCATTGAAATGATAACCACGGCAAACGGGAGGAGAGTGGAACCAAGAGAAAGAAGGATCGGATGCGCATGCTATACTTAAGGAACACGGACTTTCCGGTTTCGCTACCAGTTCTGCGGCCAGTTTCCCAGGCGATCTCATCGCAAAGCGGTGATGCTAGAAAGAAAACACAGACGACAACATGAACGTACCTGCAATGCTCCGCCATAATGCAAAATAGTTATCCCACTGGCGTAGCACTTTGATACGGGGGACTGTCAAGCCGGCCGCCGGCCCATCAGCAACTCATAAGCGCTCAATGAGTGCTCAGTGAGCGGTTAAACACATCGGCGACCCTGAATATCCTTGAAATCCTGCTAGCTGTCCTCCAATCACAGCTCTCAAACAGCCTATGGTAGAGTCGTCAAGCGATAACGTTACCTACTGTGTTGCAGAGGGCCGGCCTGACTGCTTGTTATTACTGTACCCCGCGGTGCTTTTCCGGGGAAACTGAGCCGCGTGTGCAATATGGCGGGGCATGCCGTTCAGATGATTACATAATATCATATGACTGGAACACAAGGGCTGACATCGAGTATTCACTTGCTTGCCTCTACAACATAGCTTCTCATTTATCGACCTGCTTCGACCTAAGGATGGAAGCGCACAGAGGGGGAGGTCATGGTGTACAGCGAGGCCGCTATCGGAGATACGGATATGAAGGCAAGCCGCCGTTCTGTAGTAGGTAGGATGTTCTGGACTCTGCGTTTACCGAGTAACCGTAAAGGTCCCTTAATTTCTTTTTTCGCTCGAATTCGAAGGCTATGATTGGAGGAGATGCATGTGTGAGTGGGGAAGACGGTAGCGTCGGCAGTGGGTTTACTGAAAAGGAACTTAAGGGGGGGCGTCATTACCTCATGACCAAAATCGTGCATCCAACCTCCAAGAATGCGGTCTTTGCGCTGGATAAAGGTTGGTCGAGCAATACATGCAAGCACTGGTTGGAAATAAGCACTGCCGCGTGTAACCATCCAGCTGTCACATGTCACTGGTGGGGCTGGGTGCAAGCTGGGTGAGTAAAATTTCTACCTTCAGATCCACTCTGAGTCGGCATGTGTTCACCCGCTGATAATCGGGGCTCTAATGTGCATGTTGTACCACCTACCCCTCATAGTAAGTCGAGATTCATACGGTACATAAGGTGGTGCTATCAACCCTTACCAATCAGCAGACTGGCAACGACAGCCAGCGCGGACAGCTTGGAACGAGCGGTTCGGATCCCAAGGATAAATCCGTTTGGAAGAGCCTGGGTGGCCGTCGACATGATTGTCCGAGTCCTCATCAAGAATGACCCGGAAGTACGGTTCAGTGCACTCGGCGTTTATTCAAGTTGACCCGTCAACCAAAGTCATACTATCCTTGCGTTCAGGGTTCATGGCGGGTAAATCAGGATTGAAAATTAGCTGTTGGATTTGAACGACGAATTAACATTGACAAGGCTGAGGGGCTTTGAACGATGGTTCTCAACGAGTTTCTCTTTGGGCTTCCGTCGACATGTACGTTCCCGTTTCCACCTCTATATTCTTGAAGCCCCCGAGCGAGTGTTGACGTTTACAGTCCATTGTCGATTACGACATTACGTGGTGGTACAAAAATCGCTCCGCCAATCTTGGAATTGCTTCCACCTGGCTAACACCGCATCGTCGGACATCAAAAGTGCTTGCCTGGTGGCGGTATGTATGACATTATGCAACTCCACTGACCACTAGCGTGGCTCCTGTTGTGACCGTAACCGGGAATCGTAAAGGTGAATATGCGGGTAGCAACAAATCGACATCATAATCATCCGGTCCAATAGTCTTAGACTGGACACAGACAGAACCATCCACGCAAGATCCGCTATATGTATTTAAATCGCAATCGGGGGATGGATGGGGCAGAAAGGCACTCGTAGCGGTAACGATCCGAACTGGTCGCTCGTCAGAACTAGCATAGCCTTTTCGAAACGGTGCTCATTTTATTTACCGTTCTCAGCACATGAAAGCCGATGCATTCTATGATGCGACCAGGCATCGCGAGCATCGGGGGCAAAGGAGTGTATATTTACCCGATAATGGTGCGTGATTCAAATGGCCACTACATACCTGTGGTCCAAGAACCAGAGTTCTCCAGTCGACAATACTACGGCAGTTGAGTTGCACACACAAACGGTGGCAAAGCAAGGAGTCATCAATATTGGTCCGCAATTCGAGTCATTGTGAACAAGATTCATCGATGCACTTATCTGAGCTCTGAGCTCGTTCTCGAATCGAGCAGGTCGTGATCGCGCGTTTGTAATTTGGAGTTCGTGGCGCTTACTCACGGTTGACGTGAAACGCGTCCTACTAGCGCAGGTATGATCTTGTACTTATGATAAGTAGGAACATGTGCCATGTGAGCTTCGCGCCACCTGGCATGGCACGGCGGGGACCTGGCCCAGCCTCCATAGTACCGAGAGTTCCCGATCGGCTAGTTAAGCCCTCGGATCCCTAGACTAAATTTCTTCCGTTCGGGAACCATAGGTACCTATGTTATAAGTTAAACTATTTCTCCTGTACTGCCGTGGATGTGACTCTTCCACGTTGTCAACCGCGATGCACCCCTCACTCTGACGTACCACCCAAGTATAGCGAATGTCCCGCAAAGTTAGAACGGGTATTGGCTCAGCATTTACGGGGTGGTTGATAGCAAGCTCACCCTTTCTGTCTACCCTCACCACGACGAGGAACATCCATTCCCAAACACTGTTCGCAGATTCCGCTAAACAGTCCATTGTTCAGATTGCACTCGGCGCGCAAGTGTCCCCTTCTTTGCATGGATTATTGAGGTAATTCGCGCCTTTCCTCCTGTGTGGACAATTCCTCATCCGTGTTACACGTTATCATGGAGGCGCCCTCGTCCCACCGGCCATACGTACCACCTGCGCATTGCTTTGGTTGAAGTCGGACGAGAAAAAGCAGGTCATATTCAAGTCACTTCCTCAGGATGCCAGAAGTCTTCAGACTCTTCAGGTACTTCATTCCGATCGTCGGATCCCAGATCCACACTTCCTGTGCGGATCTGCTGAGCGTGTATTAGACATTGTTATTGTACTATATGTATCATAAAGAAACAGATCGTTCCTTGACGATAGTTGACTAGAATTATACCCCGACTCCAAAGCTCTCATTCCCGACCTCTATCTGTGAGGTAAACTCCACGATGCTCGCGCGCTCTTCGCGAGTCAGCGTCTCTTGATTCACAACTATTCTGCCGATCTGACATAGTATAGATTCAATCAAAGATCGCCAAAGGTCTTTGATCATATAACTCACAGATATCCAAAGTATGCACACAAACCAGCTGGAAGAGATGGTCAGACGAAGCGCATCCTCTGGGGAGATCGACGCACTAGAAAGTGACGTTGCCACCAATGCTCGGTCGTATGATCTCAAGGGAGCAAAGTGTCAAGAATAACATCAGACCTACTGGTGTCAGCTGAGAATGGCAAAGTCGCCTCAAAGCTTACCAGAAATAGCCAATAAAGAGAGCGAAGTATCGCGGATCACCACACGTGCTATGCTATGCCGGGTCCATTTGACGGGCAGACGAAGAAACCTCCAAAAGGTCATGAAAAGGATCAAAATGCTTATCGTTATGGTTGTCACCCTGTCCTTGATTATGAGTATACTACATTCCCGGTAGAACTAACCTTACCCAAAATAGGCGTTTCCTGGGGTGCTTTGTACCACCATGCAAGTCGCTGTGTGCTGGTCAGAGGGTACGACGAGACGTGCACTGATCGCCATGGAAGCAACCTGGCCAGCGACTAGTGAGACTAATATCATCAAGATGTACCGGTTACGCTGGAAGAGGGCATAAACTGCACTCAGGTGAGTGAGCAGCATTAGGATCGACAAGCTAAAGGCACTCACTACGATGCATAAGTACCCCTTCGACAAACGCAAGAAGTATCTGTACCACAACTGCTTGGTAGGCAAACCAAAGCCGGCACCCAGCCGGTGTGGTCCTAATTCCAGCGTACATCCGGACAGTAAAATAGACGTTGAAACTGGGACATAACGGGGTATCAAACAACAAATTAGAATGTTTCAATGCGATCACGCCCACATTTGACTCGCCAATCCTGTGTATCTGGAAAATAAATATATTCTTGCGTACCAGAATCGGAGCCTACTGGAAGAATGCCACCTCAATGATGAAGGAAGGCGATCCCCCAAAGGGAAACTTACCGCCATATGACCTTCACTTCATCACGCATAAGCCATATGAAATCCACGATCATCACGACCAATGAGAGTGCTGTGCTGTAGTAATCACTAGAGTGTGCTGCATTATGGTGTAAGCTTACAAGCAGAGATAGCGACCTTGAGAGCTGCAATTTCGGCATCTTCTGTCCTGCTGTTCACAGACTCGGACATTGGGCGACTAGGCTCAGTTGAATTAAGGCAGGGGGTTACGAGGACCGTCCAGGACAACCGCACCTTCGACAGAGCATCCAGGGATATTCCATCAAGGGCCAATTTGTCGGGGTTTTCGTCACCACCCGATCGCCTCGCTCGCTTGTCGCTCCCGGATCTGCCAGTGCGAAACATGATGAGTTTGTAATCGGTCATCGCTTGGTGACTCCATAAGCTATTTGAGGGTTTCGATTGGAGGGCGGCTGAGAGAAGGCAAATTTGACGACTCTTCTATTCCCCACGCTATACCTAGAGGATTCCTCAGATCCGCCGTGCAGAAAGTGTTGTTGAAGTGTCGTCAGCCTGAGTTAACTTTATGGTTAGGCCCATCAGGTTATTTCCTTATCTGTGAGTGGCCCACCAATCAGAGTTCACTCGCCAAAACGTTACGTGGTACTAGACTGTCCGCGTCGTTAGTCGAAACAATAGTTGCAATGACTTTGGATGGAGTAGGAGACTTAACACCGTAAGACGAGTAGATATTCGTGCGGATTTGGAGGTCTGTGAACGATTGCGCGTTGTAATGAGCGATTAAATACACCAGTAGATGACATCGTGAGAAAGCGGTGTCGCAGGCACCCATAGTGTAATGAGGTAGATTCTTGGTGGCCATGTACCATATCCGCCTAGAGAGCATTTCTTGATTTCCTTCGAAGGAAGCTCCCCCCCTGACTCAAATACTCGTACCCAAAGCATATCTAAAGTGGAAAGATGTAAACTTACGAACATTCGAGCGCTCTAGAAGAGCACGATCCGAACGATCCGAACACATGATCCATGCACGCGGTGGGATCGCCACCGTAATTGGGCCAAGTCTTGATTAACCTGATTCAGAGGTGGAATATTAGCTTATCAGTAACAGCTATGATATCGGAGGATTGGCCGACCATCACGGCCAGGATATATCTTTGCGTCATATCCAACAGATGCACAATCATTGTGGGGACCTTTCCAATAGTCAGAAATAGTATCGAAAGAGAATGAACGCTCGAGACCTTGTTCTTGTTGTAATACATCCAAGTGTATTCTGAACGACACAGGAATCGCTATTGGCTTGCCTATCACAGGAGATCACTGGAGAATTGTGGCTTCCAGGAACAATATCGGAAGGCCCCACCATACTTATTAGTCGCGAAGCCAGGCGTTTGGATAAAGTTGAACCTCCGGAGGGGTGCCAACTTGAACCTCATCTCAACGTTGTCAATGAAGATCCTCATGCGCCCGATCATAATACAGAAAGAAATCAGTGGCCCCACAAACGCATCCGTGCCAATCGACAGCGTAAGTATATCGTACATATGGAGATCCGAGCCCGCTGACAGAGCACGCCAGCCTGAGGGACCAGTTGGCCGCAGCAAGTGTACGTAAGTTGAGCCTACACGATTCCCACGGCGTCAACCCCATTTCAAAATTTCATGCGACGGACCCGGGACTATCGTTCAAGACATGGAGAATTTCACCCCACTCTCGGGAGGTGTTACTAGTCGGAATAGCATGTCGGTGACTCCAGTATGCTCGCCAAGCAAGCTATGCCTGTCCCCCCGCCTCGAGCGGCGACGCACCGCACTCGTACTGCTCCACTCGGTATTCTCGCATTTGTTCTTGAAATCGCTTATTTTCTCTTGCAGCCACGGCCTTGAGATACTCAGGCACAGCTCTCTAGACACTATCGAGCACACCGACAGCCCAACTACAAGACATGTTAGTATGTGCCAGAGCTCGCTCGCATCATTCGTTATCTAATGAGACTTACCCTTGACCAGCGCTGACAGCGCCAATCGCAAAACGCAGGCATCTTCTCGTTTCAGGATGCGTAAGTGAAGCATACAAACCCTGGAAGTCGCTAGGGTTGAACGTTGAAGGATGAATACTTCCCTGAGAAATACTAGTTGACGATTGCAGGTGGTCACTGGTATCAGTGACTCGCCCATTGCATCTATGCCACGGCCCGGACGTTCATATCAGCACAATCGGGCCAATGATCGGATAATCCTATGTAATGTCGGCGCTCAGACCTCTATACCTCTCTGTCAGTTGCGATGCACAATCTCCTTGGGGACTTCCCGCTGTTCCTTTACAGCAAGAGAACAAAGGCGGTGATCCGCATTGCTTGTCAGCAGCAGCTCACGATGAGCTTTACTTTGGGGATCGGAAGCGGTCTCATAAGACATGTAGACGACTGTGCAGATCAGGAAGGTGCGTAAAAAATTGCCCACGTATGATGCTTAATTTTGTGGTCCAGCAATTCGCGTTGAAACGGAGAGCCATCTTGACTTCGCGATTGTAATTCGGTTTGCGCAGGGCTTTCTTCTAAGTACGTACCATTCAGGGTCACATGGCGCATGTCTACAGTACGCACCACGTGAGTGGAGAAGACCCTCAAACATTATGAGTCGAGTCCTTTCCCAATGCACCATTGCTATCCAAGGGATTCGGCATGCCTCCCATGGCTCGCTGAACCGATATCGAGCTCTGTTTTGTCATTACGTGCGCCTAGCTGTTTGCGAAACAAGACAGGACGGCTTATGTTCTGGATATATTCTGCCATCTCGATCGTCAACGTTTCCGACTGCGATCGATAAGATGAACTATGTATATCAGTTCTGATGAGTATGGGGCGTACTCAAAACCATGCTACCCGTCCTCATCCCGGTCAAATCTAGCGCAAACGTGATCGCCGTCGAAAGACATACTGAGGGGAAATGGGTTTACCGTGACAGTGGGATAGGGGCGGCGTTGTAAATCTCGGAATCGAGCGGTCTTATGTGCCTAGAACCCCGGTGGCCGGCGTGTTTACGGCGGAGCAAGTTCCAAACATTACCAGCCTTGAATATCATTCCTCAGGAGCGGCACCCCCGATTACCAGGCCCAGTGTCATTCCAAGTGGATATGCTATTGGCGCTGCGTATTCCACAAATTAACTACAACCCGTGTCCCCCTTATAGCCGCATGCGATTCAGAACTCTGACTAAGATGGAAAGCCGTAAACTCACCGCGACAAGGAGTGCTTTGTGCGCTATACCCTGTTATGCTTCGAATCCTCGCCCAGGTCTGTCCATTGGTGAGAAGTAGTGCCAGCACCCGTCGATTTTGGTACATCCGGAAATGTTCCTAACGAAAGTAAATGCGCTGCAAATGGTTACCAAAGCATCGCAGCTTCCCCGACTCCCACAGTAGTGGGGGAGGGTTTTCTCAGCCAGAAACGTCCAGCTCTCTGCAAAGCGACTCGTGGGAACAATTCGATTGTGAGAATAACATTATCTAATTACTATACAGTTCCTCCATGGACAACCTCCAATCTTCCGCTACCAATATGAGTGAAAGTACTAGTCTCTTGTCCTCAACTGCGACTCAACTTCACTAGGTTCATCGACAAGGCGCCGCGTGTTCTCGCCCGACGGACGTCCGATCGCCATTGCAACATGGAACTGCTATTCCGTCCACAGCCACGACGCTCGCCGCCTCGTCGACGTCCCAATCCATACTGGCTCGTCATTGAACCAGTCCCTCGCCTGGGCCTGCGATAGCAAGCAACTCTTTGTCCTGTCTTTTGACGGCAACATCAACCGTCTGGACGTGTCCACTGGCACGACAGGCACGACATCCATTCATAGCAGCAACAATGCCAAGTGCATCGCCCTGGCAAGCAACAGCACGTTCATTGCAGCGTCTGCCGGATCATCAGTCTCGTTCTGGGACACTACGACACGCAAGCGAATCGGACCTGTCATACAGCATCCAGCTGAGGTCGTGTGCATCGCCGTCTCGGCAAACTACGACGTTGTGATCAGTGGAGACAAGAAAATCACCCTACGGCGTCTCCAAGCTGTGATTCCCTCGTCCCACTATGGGGATGTAAGTGCGCTCACAAGACTGATGGTTTTCTAATCAAAAACCTCTTTGTTGACTGTCGCGGATGCTCCATGAGCAGGAAATCCGCAAACTTTTATCCGGGTTTGGATCCCCCGACGCCTGGCATTTGGTCAATGGAGCACTACCGCCACCGAGCGCAGGCGCAACGCGCCGAAGCGAGGGGGCGCGGGGCTCCTATGGAAGGACTACATAGTAGCTAATGTAGTATGTCAAGTAGTATGTGCACAGCTATGCGTAGAGTCATTTTGAACGCTGCATGTGCTGCATTTGGGCCGGATTCAGAGTCGGGGACTGGTGCCTTGGCACCGCTACGATATGTGTAGAGTCATTTTGAACGCTGCATGTGCCGCATTTGGGCCGGATCCAGAGTCGGGACTGGTGCCTTGGCGCCGCTACGATCCTTAAGTAACTGACCACCTTGTTGATTGGCTCTGAGTGACATCAAAGGTAAGTTTAGAACTCGATGAAGACTGTTCAGCAGGTCGCCTGGATTGATTGAGGGTACGACGAATATGTCCATGTCCTGCCCTGTTTGAGCATTGTCCGCCACGTGCACTGTTTAAGCCCACGGTAGTAGTGGACGAACCCGTGTGAATATGCAGATAAGAACTGTATAGTTTATGCCACCAGACTCCAAGCAACAACGGAGAATCCTGGTTTGTCGCGTCAGTCCGGTAAGACGCAGTGTACCCGACGCTACCTTTAGGCGTACCGAGGAATCCTTAATGCATCGCGGATCTCCGTTCATACTCGAATTTTACATGGGAAAGCACTCGATCATCGCAACGATGCAACAACAATGCCACCTTCCTGTTCTAGATGGAACCAGTCCACATGCGCAACCAACAAGTGATCCTAAGACAACTCGCGAAGATCGTCCTTGTAGTTTGATATCCGCCGACCCAGGGCCCAACTTGCGCTAGTAACGGGCCGTGGACCTTGTCGCAAGGGAAAGTCTAAAGACGGAAACACCGGGGCTACGATATGACTTATACTTGTGGATACCCCGTTGCAACAGAATCGTGCACGTCCCTAGCAAATACGAAGTATATCCGGCCAATTATGAAAAAGAATGGCATCTCTCTCCGCCGCTATGAGCCTACACTCTGAGACGCGATGATCACGACCCGAATCGGAGTCTCTCCCACCATTCGGGTTCAAAGCTCAGTTTGCGGCTGCTTCTCGATAACTCGAGGTTAAACATTCTTGACGGAGATTTGGATTCCTTGCCTACCAATCCCGTCTCGTGATCAGAGACGACGGTAATCTGCACCTCCTCCCATCGACGTAAACTCCCGGCCCCCCCTGCTTATTTCCGATCGCTCCTCTACGTTCGCCGCGTGGCCATTTTCAAGTGGTATTTTGTCGTTTGCAATGGAAGGGCAGTGCATGATGTATTCCCACCTGACTGTGTGGAGTAGCAGTCTTCTCTCGGCAAAGCCTCTTCGGACGCCCAGTACTAGTGCCTGATACAGATCCTGATTGGCCAGAATGGACCCTTCGCAAGCTAAATTAAACTACAGGGCCCTCTATTCCCATTGGCTTTGCCTCCAGAAATGTCGACGACGAAATGACTCGCTGATACATTCGCCGCGGTCCGAAAACCGTTGTTTTTTGTACGTGTATGCACAGCTCAAGTCAACATTACTGGCTATGTGTCATAATCATGATGCATACTCTGATCTACTCTACCCCCATTTCCACCATATTATTATCAATCACCAATACGCGTAAAGACGGGAATGAAACGTGTATTCTGAATCGAATGCCCGATGGGTCGTACTTCTAATCTGGACGTTGCACACGGCGAGCGGGCGGAGACGGTTTTTTCTTTTCTTCTTCGTCTCTCCGTTCGAGGGCTGATTATAAATTTGGGGTGAAAACGAGACACGTGAGGATACAACAATCGGCTTATTCTAGACCTCAAAGTAGCGTTCCTGACTCTTCGTGTCCATTCGTAGATCTGGGATTCGCTGTGCGACGACTCATCGGATGTGCCTTGTTTGGCAGATCGTTGGTCGCGGAGAAGTTGGGTTGAGTGGTGAGTATGTCGTAACTTAGTGGCGTTCGATCATTGAAGGCACTCAGTAGTAATACTCGCTCCACAATGTGTCAAATTGTCAATGCTTCTCTGGAGCAGCTTCATCAAATTTACAACGCAAAGCGGTAAATGATACCCGGATCAAGGGGTCTCAGAAAGTCTGGAGGGAACGATGTTCTCCACCGTGAGTGGCACATGGTGAGAGTGGATGAGAACTTTATGCGCCCAACTGTTTGAGACTACGATTTGGCCGATTCGGATTTCATATATTAGCCACTCCGCAGGGTCCCGGAGGCCAGGAACGATAGATAAATAATTGTAAGCTCACGCCTTGGGATCAGAACTTCTTTTTCTAGAACGATCGTATCGCTACTTACAATCATATCGCAATCCCCTCATTGGTCCACACCTCGGACGCGGTGCTGAAAGCCCCTGTTGTCCTGATATCTTGCTTTTCGACCCTTGGAATGATGCCGCAACCTGCTCGTATCCAGCCAAGTAATACACGTGCGACGATGAAAGGCGTATCTACTCAGCTGCTTCGTTTATATCACGGCGATGTTCCACTCTGCAAGAAGTTGTGGGGCGACTTGCCGTCGAACTCCTGTTCCGCCACGCGGCATCCCAAGCATACCGCCAGCGTGGCAACGTGCATGACGGCGTTCCATTCCCCTGGGCTCTCAATGGCGTCGGGTTGCCTGCAGGCATCCGTCCACTCCTTGGTCGCTTGTTGTACCTATCAAGCCACCATCTCAGCTGTTGACCACGCCACTGTTATCCTCCCAGCTCCACCACGTGATTATACTTAGAGAGTCTCCCAGAGTTTCCCCAGTTTGTTCGCGACCATGCCGTCACTGGCCTCTGGAGACATGTAATAATGGCTTGACAGCGAGCCAGCCGGGGGGGATCGACGTGTCACGTTGGATGGCAATGTGCGGAGATAGGCGTTGTTTGTGGGACGGAAAAGGATAGTGTTAGGAACACGAGGCGAAACGCTCGCCACAGCTGGCACGCCTGAGAGACAATCGCCGCTACAGCAGAGCTTCTTGGGGGTTTTCTTTTAGAATTGTCGCCAGCCCAATGGACCGCCGTCTCGAAGGGCTTCGCACCTATATTTGACCATACGTACGACGGGAAAGCTGTGCAAGCTGCGGGGCTGTGCGTTTCGCGTGCGCAATTCGGATCTCCCGAGTGACAAGTTGTCGTGGCGTTCAAGTTTGCGAGCTGGCTGGCCCCAGACGAAGGAGTGACCATTGAAGCACCAGGGGGATACCGTATGAACGTGGTCTCGTAAGCAATATCTTTATGGGTTAACACACACGGCAAGTCCCAGCGTTTCCGGATTCGGCTGGACTCGCGCGGTCATTTCGCGTCGAAGGCTGGGGCTGAGGAAGCCTCGAGGCAGTCATTGAGGTCCCGTGATCACGATTCTGCGAGTTGGAGCACGCACAGGAACAGGTCAGGGTCAAGGGTCTTGTGCAGTTGGCGCCAATGGAACTCCCCGGATCGGCTAATTTGCAGGGCAATGTGGTTGTAGGTCAAGGAAGCGTGATGAAATCAAACAAGCGATTGTGTGGGTGAGAAGATATGAGGGGGCGATGACAGGAGTTGTATGTAACATGGGGTTATACGCTATCTTACTTGTCGCGAACGACAGATAATCGCTACACAGTGTAGAAAATGCATTGTTGGTGGAGCTCCCTCCACGAGGAGGGCGAGGGCACGTGTTGGTGTGCGAGTGCGAAACGAGGCAGAGGAAGGAGAGCGGTACCTGCTGCCGTGAATAACCGGATGCGGAACATCGGCACGGGATCATCGGGGTTCGCAACCAGCGTTCTGGGCAGGAATGGCGAGAAAAGGATGTCCACCACGTTCTGGCGAGACCTGGACGAGCGTGCGGGTGCGACATGGACGGCCGTCCTGGACCGTCATCAGTACGGATTTATTATAGCAAATTCTGCGCACGTATTGCAAAAATCCCAAACGGAGCTGCTAGGGATAGTCGGGGTTTCATTCTGTCACAATTTTGCAACGTGCGCTCTGCATAAGAGTCAGTTTTTGGATCTCATTTTCGTTGCCGGTGTCTCTTATACCTCGTCCTGCGTGTCACAGCATCCCTCAGGCCCTCGATTGCTTCAACCTCCAGGAGCTGTTTCTCGCTCCCTGCTCTCCTTGTTCATGCCCTCCATTGTCAACCTAAAGTTCAAGGTAATGCCATATGTCATTTTCTCACACCGTCGACCTGACTCACAGTCACCCACAGGGTAACAAATCCTTTGTCGCATTCTCCAATCTAAGCGACTGCGAGTCGCTAACAAAGACATGGAAAGTGCGTTCCCTAATCCCATTCGCCCGATCACCCCCTTTTCATCTCGTCTAGGTCTGCACCAAGGTGGCCAGCTACCTCGAGCAGGGCCAGCGTCTCGAGAACCTGAGCTGGCGTCTCTGGCATCTGCAGAACCTCATCGTCGATTCTGATAATGCCAAGTCGAAGCGCGAGTTTAAAAAGCTCTCCAAGATCATGGGCGACAAACTCGACAAAGAAAAGGGCAGGTCCGTCCCATCCCCATTGTCCTATTAGCCACCCTATACCCTGACCTTCCTTTGTTCCCTTCCATAGGAGTATCGAAGAGCTCGAAGCCCCCGACTTTAAGCGCAATGCGTCCACTGATCTCATTCGCCAGCGTGCCGTCGAAAGAGAGCGCAGCCGTGAGGCTAGTCAGAATGCGAAGCCCGGGACCATTAAGCGCATGCAATTCACCTTCTCAGTCGATCAACCCACCCCTGCCACTCCAAACACTACCGTCCCCAAGCCCGACCTCAGACCTTCTGCGGAATTCAAGGAAACTTCCACCCGACGTGGCCGTCAGGCCACCCGTGCTCATGTCGCTGGCGACGAATCCATTCATGCTGACACCGATGCTTCTGCGGGATCCCGGAAGCGCAAGTGTCCAACTGATGACCAGCCCTCGCTTCGGTTCCCCTCCCTGTTTTCTAACGACTTTGGTCCCTCCGCGCTCCTCTCCATGCAGCCTTCCCTTTCCAGTGCTATGAATTATGGTGAAGATGTCACCAACACTTCCTCCCGTGGTCTCAGCATTCTCCGTCCTACCATCGAACTTCCGTTAGATGAGATCCTCAGCAATGTTGATCTTACAGATGACCATTGGTCTTCCTGTCTCATCGGGCAAAACGAGTCCGCCCTCGCCTCTGACTCCGACATTATGATGCCAGAGTCGTCCGGATCTGGTTCGTCCTGCTCGGACTCCTCGTATTTTCGCAATAACAGCGAATCGAACACGACCACACCTTCCCTCTCCCAATCCGCCGAGGCAACCCCTCCCCAAACTATCTCCCCAGCCAAGCTTGGCCCCAGCGCGGGAACTCGGGGCAGTGCCCCCAGCAGCCGACCCAGTCTCACGGTAAAGACTCAGAATACTCCCACCACACGGTCATCTGGCCCTGGTGCCACCGCCACTAGCGTCAACCCGGCAGTTCTTCGCGGAAATGGCAACTCTGCCCCAGGTGGGGTAAAGGCTGAGTGCTCAAATTGTGGTGCCACGCACACTCCTCTGTGGCGCCGTGGTCTAAATGATGAGCTGAATTGTAACGCATGTGGCTTGTACTGCAAGCTGGTACGTGGTTTTTCAACGACACATGCGACAAGAAAACTCATGGTCTTCGAGCACAAGCGCCCACGCCCGAAGAGTATGCGCGCCAGTCATAGCGAGGGCCGCACCCAAGCGGCTCCTCGCCCGGAAGTGGTTGACGTCCTGGGTGGGTCTCCTCGGTACATGCGACACACCACTCAGCTCAGTGGAGCGGTCGGCACAGCTCAATGCTACAACTGCCACACCACCGCGACGCCGCTCTGGAGGAAAGACGATGAGGGTAAAACAGTTTGCAATGCGTAAGTTTTCATATCTGTAGTCCCTTTGCGTGGTAACTCATGTTAAGGGGGAACTCTGACATTAGATGTGGCTTATAGTGAGCGATGTGCTTTCTTGTCGGTTTTTCATTCCCTAAGCACGTCTATCACAGTTATAAATTGCATGGGTCAGCAAGACCGATTTCCATGAAATCGGACGTCATTCGCAAACGCTCCCGCCATGACGCTCGGCGCTCCGGGCCGGACTCTTCCGAAACACCATCTGTGAGCCCGGGCGCGAGTCGCCGGACTTCACCGACTATAGAACGTTCCCCAACCCTGGCACCTGACTCAACCACTCAACCCACGTATGGATACAACGAGGAAACTACGACTCAGAGCACATCGTCCGAGCTCCTGGGAGCGCTTGGGCCGGACGCCCAGAGCGCTGGCTATAATAATCAGTCCAACTTCTCGAACGTCTTCAATCCCTTCCCTGGCCCATATCATCCCGACTATCTGAGCCAGAACTTCCAGACCCCACCCGATGCACTTCCGTTTTCGAGTGTCGAGACTTTGGAGACAGAGGTCACCACCAACAATGAGCAGAGGACGACGAAGCGCCGTCGCATGAGCACGGACTCGGCGTCGGAGCCTCCGTCTTCCGCTGTTTCATTTTCCTCGTACGCGGACTCGTACTCGGGCCATTCCTCCACCGCATCCCACTCTCGCCGTTCCTCGATGGATTTTCCCTTCTTCTCATCATACAGTGTCTTCCGCGGCTCTGGTAACGCATTTTGGCATCCCCCGACGCTCGCCGCCGATCGGTCTCCTCAATTAGTCCACCCTCCTATGCTTCCAGCCGAAGATTCGCCGATGGACTTTTTCCACCCTCCCATGCTCCCGCAGGACGAGGATAATTTCTTCGCGACCTACCTCCACCCTCCCATGTTACTTCCCGCTGAAGACTCGAGCCCTCCACATCAACACCAGCATCAGAACCAGCAGGGTTACAATTCCTCTGCGCAAGCCGAGTTTTATGACTCTGCTATGCAAACCTTTTAAACGGACATGGTACGCCCCTGGCGCTCCTTCGTCTCGGATTTCTACTCGGGTTTTCATTCTCACTTATCTTCCGCTGCCCAATACGTAGATCAACCCAAAAAGCCGTCTAAGCTGTATCATTAAAGATCCCGTTGCATTCTTTTTTCATCACGGCGCCCTTCTTTTCATCCTCCTCGTGCTTCCATCCCAATCTCTTTCGTCTCTCACCTGCCATATATATTTTTGGTCGCATAGCTACCTTCCCGAGATGGGGCTGTTGTTCCCCGTACGACATGGTTGTATCTGTTGTGTTGCCTCACGCGAAGGGCTTCGCGGTTCAAGCCCCCCAATGGGATCTATTCACGTACTTCGTATCTACCATCATTGTTCATTCGTGTATTTGAGCGGCATCTTTTTCTTTTATTGCTCGAAACAATCGACGTCGGACGTTAATGCCAATGGCCCCTCGTCGTGTAGCAACTCTCCTGTTCGTGTCGGTGCTTTGATGGCAGCCTTCACGGTGGCAGTCTTTCATCTCCTCAAACCATGTCAATGCCCACGGAGTGCTCGGCTTTACTTGTGTCACCAATGTGACATGTAGGCTTACTTTTGTTTGAAACGGTGAGTTCATGTACAGTTATAGTGATCTATCTGCGTGATCAACACCGATATGGGTCGTCCGTTGTACTACCCACAGGCGCTCTTGCCGAATGTGAATCCACGCGGGAACTGGTTATTCCCTTGCATTTTCTACCTCCATGCGTGCGTGGGCTTGGCAGAGCTAGGATAATGAGGCATAGACGGATGGGTGGAGTGAACTTGCTGCGCAGTCAACGTTCAAATGGGCGACTTGGTGTACCGATCAGCTCCGAAATGTGACTGAGATCAGTCTTTTGCCGTTGACCTGATCCGAGAACGGACGTTTTACCGACGCTGACATATCGGCCGAAGATGCCTACGCCATGGACATACGGGCTCATACGGGAGGACTGTGAGAAGTTGGAGTCATGCGACGTGAAGCATGCTGTATGTGCACACCTACGTACTCGCGTCAAGTTCGCTTCCAAGGAGAAGCGAATACTTCGATCAACCAGTGTATCCAGGTGCCATTTCCCCGCCGGCTCAATTCGGACGCCGGTGGACAGTCAATTGGTTGATTTCACCCCTTTCATTCGAAATCGGAAGAAGGGTATGGGTGGAAGGGTCGACTGTGCCCCCGAGCCAGCTGAGCTTGGGTCAAGTCCACGTTTTGTACGTTGAAGTCCAGCGTACATACTGATGGGCCGGCGAAAATTGAATCAAATGGAGGGACCCGCCGAGCCCATTTCGTCAGACAAGGTGCGTTGTGCACCGGCCCTCGGGCGATGTAGGGTGGTTATGCAATTGATGTCCTATTACTGTAGTGTCAATTTTGTATTGGTACGTCGTGTTGGAACGGCTCGGACACCCCCATTCGTTTCTAGCGGGATTCTTTAACTACTAACACGATTACGCGTGGATTGGAGAGATGAAGTGCGGACTCACTTTCTCTTTTCTTCAGCTCATCATCCGCTGCTTTCGCGTCGTGGAGAAATGGCGTGGAATTGACAGAGCCGGAGTCAGCACTAACAATAATACCGAGGGTGACAAGATCATAACGAAGAGATATAGAATAGGCCCGCCGTATCGCACGATGTCACTCACGGAAGAGATTATTGACTGGCGTGGATCCACTGCAGAGGAGCAAGAACAGGTTGACCGAAACAAGGGCTGAACACACGCGAATTCAGCAAGACGCATAGCCAAAGGTCGTTCAAGAGACTCACCACGGTAGCAATGGGTGAAAAGGTTGATAGGGTGGACTCTGGCGGAAACTTACCAGGTACACGGCTCAGCATGCCGCACCGACCCCTATCCCAGGGTCTCCACTTACAACACACTTGGTCAGCGCCCACGCGTGCCTCATGACAACAAAGTACCTCCCACCTCAGAAATGACCGACGAGTTTCTCGATGCCAACCCCAAATTTCGCGAGATTGCTTCTGTCAATGCGGGTGAGCTCGTCCATTGTTCCCTCTATTGTAGCTGATGACCCCGTTCGTGCAGACCTTTCCAACTGGTCTCAGGGTCCCAATCACCGGGTCTGGAATGTAGCTGACGAGAATTGGCAAAAGTTCTTCAAGAAGTGGCGTGAAATCGACAACAGGGTCCTCCATCCGGACTCCCGGGTACTCAACTTTGACATGCCTTACCGTCCATGTCCCATCCTTATCCGCGATTGCTATGTGAAGGCTGAGAAAGTGGTTTGGCAGCGAGCCGCCTATCGGACCAGGACCGGAGTGATTCTCTCAGGGCAACCAGGAATTGGTACGAAGATTTGATCACTGTTTCTGTACACCCTACTTGACCTTTGTTCGCTCTATTCACAGGGAAGACGCTATTCCTCTGGTACCTCCTTGTCCGTCTCCTGAGGATGAAGCAACCCGTTCTACTCCATCTCACTCACACCCATTCCATGCTCTTCTGGGATAGTACAGTTTACTCCACCTCGTCGGATTTAGCGCAGCTTCCAACCCCTTTGGATAATTCGTTCATTTGGTCACTC
The DNA here is from genome assembly GCA_038089495.1 of Xerocomellus dryophilus. Classification (NCBI taxonomy): domain Eukaryota; kingdom Fungi; phylum Basidiomycota; class Agaricomycetes; order Boletales; family Boletaceae; genus Xerocomellus; species Xerocomellus dryophilus. The sequence goes on from JBBPKY010000421.1 coordinate 19,011, forward strand.
TTTGATATCAAGGATCGGCAGGAACCTCCAGATATTGCAACCTCTATTATGTGTTTCCCGGTTCAAGCACCATCCCCCTCTGATGTCCGGTACAAAATATGGAGAAAGGAGCGAGCCCCCCTTTTCGCTGGGTTCCCATTATGGACCCGCAGAGAGATCGAAATCGCGTAAGAATCATACGAAAGTAAAATTTCCCACATCTAATGTCCTTTCTATGCAGTGTACAACTCGATCGTGAATTCCTGGCGTTCCGGGAGTACTTGGACAAGTACTGGAGAAATTTCTTACACCGGCAAAACGTACCAGAAACACCCTACCACGGCTCTGCCATATCCTTACTCCGGGAGATCCCCCCAGAGGATGCGCCACACGCAACGGATGAGGCATTCAACATCCTCTTGGACGCTATGATCTCGCGCTTCGGACCCATTCCCCGAGATGTTATCTTTGCAATGTACGACTTTCGCTCACAGATGGAACTCCTCAATGCAGCATTATCAGTCCCAGTGCAAGAGCTGGAGGAGACCATGCGGGAAATAATCAGGAACCGCCAGTTCTCAGAGACAACCACCTCGCACCGCATTGTCTCCATCAATCCTACCGGCGAGATTGGAGATACACAGATTTGGGACATCCACTTCAAGTCTACATACATCAGGGAGCAGCTCTCGGAGCAATACATCGCAATGTCTGAGAATGAAGTGCGCTCGTTTATTAAGCGGTTCTCGTCTGTACCCCAGGGGAAAGGCCTCGCAGGAACCCTCTTTGAGCCACTTGTTCACCGGGACATTACGAGGGGAACCGGATCATGGTCCTTTCACAAGATGCTGGCAAGCGAGGGCCCTGAATCCATCAAATTTGTTTACGATGACTCTGCTGCGAAAACCGATGGTTTCCCGAAAATTTCACGAGAGCAGCTCAAGTTCTCTAAACGTGAGCTTCCTAAACAGCTCGCTAGTGACCAGTATTATGTTCCTTCCACATTCAACTTTCCCTTGATTGATTCTTTTCTCGTCGACCTTGACTTCGCCGCCTGGTCTGCTCATCTCTGGGTGCTCCAAATGACCACGTCTGAGAAACATGGTGGATCCAAGCAAGGCTTGGTGGAGATACGGAAGATCATTGGGACAATTAGCGAACTATTCAAGAAACACGATTCGGATCAGGCCTCTCCGGGCAAGAAGTTGAAGGGGCCAGTAGGCAAGCCAATGGCGTCAGAAGGCCAGCCGTCAATTCGGGTACACTATGTCTTGGTCTGCCCTGACAGCCATGTACAGAAAGGCCTGGAATGGGAGCTTCAGGGTTGGAATGAGGATACTGAGCGGGCCGACCATCGAGGAGATGGTTACCTTCTGAAGTTCTGTCTGTGAGGGTGTTTAGCATTTCCCTCGATGCCATTTCATTAGTAAAGTCATTATTCATTCTCTACTTTTTCGAGGTTTTGCATGTATTCCGTCCATCTGTGCATGTTCAAGTTCTACGAATTCATTCTACTGTGGCAAGATAAATGTATTCATTACAATGCATCACGGGATATGTATTCGGATAAGGGATTTGATCGTCCGCCTGGGCGAGCAGGGCCTCAAATACTGGGTCTACGAAGCCATTGTCTGAAGGGACAGTATAACATCGCGAAATGGTTCAGCGAAGGGGTGGCTCGACGCTACATCTACTAGTAACTCCAACGCAGACCCGCGACGCAGATGTGATATCAAGGCAATATCAAGGTCTAGTATTTCTGTCATTGCCGTGCAATATTTATACCAGGTCAAAAACAATCTCCAAAACGGCCTCAAAACGACGTTGGTTTTCCACCCCGTAGGGCCCTATTGTTGGATCAAGTTGTCCTCTCCCCCTCGAGCATGAGCCTGAGGCTTGGGGGCTTGTTCTCTGTCCTCGCAGGTTCATCGGGTGGTGGTGGTGGATCTGGGGATAGGCTCCAGGTACGCCTTCGTCGTCCAGTAAGGTGCGCCGACTGCATTGTTCGACTGCCATCGTCGATTGCGCCCCCGCCCCCGCCCCCGCCGCCGATGCGTTTTGTGGCATCGTCGGGTTCTCCACCCCGACCTTTGAGTCTCGGCACGCCCCTACGACTTCTGGACAAGTTGGTTTCGGGAACAGCGCTATTATGGTTTGTCATATTCACTGTGTCTCATGAGCTACTTTAATAATTACATAGCGTATCAGGGATCCAGTTGCACTCTGAGTGGACATACAACGCATCCTTATATTACAAATTCCTGTCGGCTTCTTCGTTCAATGGAACAGTTACCATAGCATTACAGGGTTCTACGGGCCAAGTTTATGCTTCTGCTTCCGCCCCAATCAACGGACTTCAAATGACTTGGAATTGAATCACCCTGCGCCGGCAATCCCCAACTCTACAGCAAACAATTTCACAGTCACTTTCGATGGAGCCAATGCAGCTGGCCAGACCATCAACTTTGCCATATTTTCCTTGTTTCCTCCAACCTTCAACAATCGTGAAAATGGCATGAGGATCGACCTCTCAACGGTATGTGATGATATTCACTCGCTTTGGCGTGACGACTCTCCAATTGATGACCTCCAAGGTGCTGTATGAAATGAGACCTTCATTCTTCCGCCATCCTAGTGGTAATAACCTGGTACGAGAAAACTAGCGCGCTCGCACCTCTTTGCTGACAAGCCCACAGCAGGTAATTTTCACCCAGTGATAGCATTCTCGATACGTTAAGCGGTGAAATTTAGGGCCAACGCTGGGCAACGAGGTGGGTGTGGAACACTACCATTGGTCCACTTGTGAACAGACCTGGTCTGTATCTATATTTAGCTAGTTTTTGTCACTCACACGACACAAACAGGCCATTCGGGAGAGTGGGGTTACATCAACACTGAGCGAGTGATGGCGCCTATTAGCATTAACGACGTTCCTTACCCTTACCTTATACAGGGGTCTCGGCCTGCTCGAGTATATGTACCTTTGTGAGGATTTGGACATGGAACCAATTATGGCTGTTTGGGCAGGTCGGTTATCCCTTTTCAGACTTGACGGTCGTGTTTAAACTATGCAGGTTATTCTTTCGATGAGAAGAACATCGCTGAAAATGAATTGGCCCCATACATTCAAGCCACTATTGACCAGATCAACTTCGTCATTGGCGATGCGGCTACTAACGAGTATGGTGCGTCGGGCTCACTCCATCCTAGATTCTGAGTCTGAAATGGTCTAAGTCGCCCCCCGTGCCCCCCTTGGACACCCTGAACCATTCGCTCTCAACTACGTTGAGATCGGTAATGAAGACTTCTTCGCCTCTCAATCGTGAGTTGGCCTAAACTCTGCCGTGGATGTACATTGACTCATTGCGAACGAACTGTCAGATACATCTACCGCTGGAGAGACTTTGCAGGAAATCTCACTGTAGCATTCCCTCAGCTTCGTATGTATGCCTTCAATCCCCTGGACACGGCTGCTCATCTCGGTTCTCTCAAGAATTCATTC
>JBBPKY010000422.1:0-22472 GCA_038089495.1 Xerocomellus dryophilus
GGAGATGGAAAGGTGACCCCCGAGGAGTTCGAGGCGGCTGGGTTCAAGGGTCTTCCTTCTTTTGACGATATCGGTGCCGAGGGGCATCACTATGACGTCGAGAGCGGTACGTCTTTCTTCGACTCATCACGGCGACGTGCGCTTACGGATGCGACCTTGGCAGAGTTTTTCCTCCACCACGAAGGTACGTCGAGTCCCCATTGACCGTGCGCGAGCACTCCCCCCAACTCACGCTTGTCCATAGAGCAATTCCATTCGACGCCCGAGACGCAAACGGACGCATCGTACAACCACCCCGAAGATATCGAGCATTTTTCTCATCACGAAACCATCGAACGGCTCGAAGCTGAACGTGAGGCCAAGTACCAAGGCATCACCGTCGAGGAGGCCTTGCGTGCACACGAGGAACCCCCCGCGAAACCAGAGTCGGCGTCCAGACCCAAGTTAACGCGGCCTCCCAAGCAAGATCCTGCTGAAAAGTACAAGGATATCGCAAAGGAGACGGAGAACCAGTCAGAGTGGGGTACTGGCGATGCGGGCTACAAGCGGCCCAAGTCGCCAGCCGAGAAGATGAGGTGGGCGTTGCCATCTCGGCGGGACCACCGTATGCTCACCGTCGTGTCACAGAAAAAATTTACCATACAAGGTACGAGAATATGCTCTTGCTGAGCGGGAGGCAGATGCACCGCTAACGCCCAGGAACGTATGCAGCTTAAGTTTCGGCGTAATTGGGGCGACTTCTGATCACGATACTCACCTGTCGATATTTCATGCGCTTGCGCTCTTATGTTATAGTCTGAAATCGCACACATATCTATACCCTCTTCACTTTGTGGTCTCCATGCTTGCATTTCCCACTAGTTGTCTCTGTCCGCGCTCTGCGTTGAATGAAGGATTACATTCCTGTGCAGGTAAACACGAGAGAAAAGGGGTAACAGACAAGACGAAGACGTATGTAGACGAACGTAAGCTACAAGGTCGAGCACCGATTCATCGCCCATCAAACATATCCTCCAACAATCCTTGCTCCACGGCTTCCCAGTCGACATTCCCCCCACTGGCATACACGCTCTCGTACGTCGAGATGCTCACATGAGAGAAGAAAGTTCTCAGATCGCGAACAGAGTCGATCTGTCGCAACGCGCTCAACATGGGCCGCCGCATCGACTGTGTCTCCGCGATCGATGGGAAACTGACGGACGGAAATGCGACATGCCCATTCTTTGATCGCGTGCGCTCCTATGAACCAAACATGGCAATCGGTGAATTCGACGTGCGCGTCGTGCGTGCGATGGGGTACTCACCCGAGCGTCCGGGATGGGAAGGCTGCCGACGATCTCTGCAAGCTGATCGAACATGGCTTCGGGATTCCAGTTATCAGGGCGGAACACGGCGTCGACCGTGTCGGTGACGAACATCCACTGGTGTCTGAAGACGCACGTCAGCGCATTCAGGGTGTCTAAAAAAAAGGTGAACGAGGGCGTACATTTGGAACTCGGGGGTTTGCAGCGTGAGGAGTAAATCCAGACACTTGCTTGCAGAGAGAATAAGAGGGAGATCCTCGGACTCGTCGGCTGGCACGGCCACGATGATTTGTTCGAAAATCCGATACTATGAGGTTCGGTGAACGAGCGTTTCAATGCATCACGTAAAGTACTTGCCAGTTCGGTCAAGATAACCGGCCAGAAACTGGTCAGGTTGTGCGGCGAGAGCCGGCAGAGTAGCACACGGATGCACAAGAACACCTCGCTCTGCACTGTGGGCGAGGGAACGTTGCGCAGAGTGTCGACCAATTTTTCCTGTACGCTGGGTAATTGAGTCAAGAAATGGTTCTTCTCCCCGACGAACAAGACGAGTGACAGTCGTCGTAAATTCAGAGACCGAACCAGCATCTCGTTCTCCCGGTTGATGAAGATGTTGGTAGATGGCGCAGTAGCAATACGACCTAGAAGGGCTCAGCGACAATGCGCAATACGTGAAGACACCAAACATACTCAGCAGCTCGCCAAACGACGTCTTGTCAGAGTCAAACAGGGCTTTGATAATCGGTTTCCATTTGGGAGTAACCGCAGAATTAGATTGAAAGAACCGACTATCATATAGGATATCGGAAACCGGTGTGCGCCAAACTTTGAGTGCAGGAGGCAGCTTGGTGAGTTCCGCTATAATATCAACTATTGTGCCGTCCAAATCCAATGGACTGCGTGCGAGTCAAACGTTGTCGCCAGATCGAAGAAAAAGGATTTACCGTAACTTTGCCTTCAGAGTTGGGTTGATGATGTAGTACACGATGTTACTGCAGGCGCTTGCCACTCTGTCATTATCCATGAGGAATTTCCGCAAGCTAGGAACCACAGTAGTCGCAACGAAATCGATGATCTGTTCAGACATAAGCACCCTGTCTAGGATCATTTCCAGGCGCGCCCTCACCTGGGACGGTAGCTCGCTTCCCCATGTCGGTTTTGGATTGTCTTGCGAAGGCACAGGGCTGGAGTTGCTTTTCTCGTTCATCTTCAGATCTGCAATTGACTCAGTGAAAGGAATGTCTTACTGTCGAGTTTTTCTCACCTCCGCGTGGTATCGGTGACGATCTACCGTTGATCAAAGACTCCTTCGTCGAACGTCTTATCCAACTCGAAGGCTCCGTGGTCCGGCCAATAAATGTCACGCATGCATCAAGGAGCTTCCCAAACGTCTCTTGGAGATCTTTCTTCATTCGCTTGTCATCCATGGCCGTAGTCTGAGTGACTTTATCACCTAGTACGCAAAGACACCTGCGAAACCTCCGTGAATCATGTAATCGGTCAGCCGGATGCCCTTCCTACCTGAGTGTCAGATAGACTTGCACGCGGAACTCCCGGATATTGGAAGCAACATCCTTGGCCAGCTGCATGAATCTTCCCAAAACCTGAAGAGCCAGGGGTCCCTCTAACCGTGATAGATATTGCTCCAGGAACTTGAATAGCGTGACATCAGACCTGCAAGCAAGCTCATAAGTTTTCGTACAAACTACTTTGTCAGCTACACTTACACCTCGGGGTTCGTATATCTCCGGCTTCTCTCAGAACCGCCTGCTGACCGGATGACTATGCCCTCACATATCATGTGCACAGTAGAGTGAGCGCTAGCGATGAGAACGTCGACCAGCTCAAATGCAGCATTTTCAGCCGGTTTGGAGTCCCTAGAGTGAAGAGTAAGATCGCGATCCCAACAACTGACCACTCCCTCCAGAACTTCCGAGGGATAAGCCCGGAAGAGGTATTCCAGCACCCTTCGACAACGGCCACGTGTTCGACTATAGATCATTGCTAGCGAATCGTCTTCGGAACGCTTCGAAGCTGGGCTAGTCCAGATGAAATTAACCCATATCGCGAACAAAACGCGAACGCCGTCATTAAGCGAACGGAAACCAGGAGAGCGGACCTGCACGGCTAAGATGAAAACCAACTATTCGAATGGGATTGACTCACCGTAGCCTGGTCTTCCAAAGGCGATGTGGTTTCAGCAGTAAACACGTTCGAGACATAACCAAGGATCCCGCTACTTTCTCCTCCAGTCTTTTCTTGCGTTGGAGTGTCATCGTCCTGTTGTGCCATTTCGGGATAGTTCGCTAAACCCAACACAAGTAGTCGCTCCAAAGTGTTGAGCAACGTAACGAACTCTGCATCGGTCGCAACGCCTGTGATCGTGCCCGGGGAACTCGGCTGATTGGCTCGAACCGCATCGTTCAGGAATGATCGAAGCTGTCGGCAGACACAATCAGCCAGGGGAGGAATCATCCCTTGAAGAGCTGGTTGGAATTGTGGGATAGCCATGAGTATGAAGTCAAGCCAATGTTGTTGTACAGAACGATTGTGAGGCACGGCAATCCCATCCGCCAGTGTGTGTGTTAAAAGGGAGTTCACCGTATACGCTTTCTTTCCGGAAATGTGGGAACCTTCAGAACTGCCTTGCTCTTCGGCGTTCGACTGAGCGATGTGGGCTATAGAGGCCGAAATCAACGAATGAAGAATGCGGAGGAGCTTATTCTGGAGGTCAAGGCGCTTCAGATGAACAAAGAAGTACAATTTGCCGATGATGATGGGCTCTAGTGTCTCGAGAGAAAGTTGATCGACCTCTCCACGAGCGACGATGGCTTGCAAGATATCGATAGATGTCGACTGAATCTTAGTGTTCAAAGGTCCCATGGTTGGCGCATTCGGCGCATTCGGTTCTGACTGAACAAATCTACGCAGAGATGAGAAGATATTTAAGGAGAATTGTAAGGTATATGCGCATACCGTGACAGGAGTTCGATCAACATGTCCAAAAAATTGATATTCGGGTCGAAGAGTGCTGGATGAATGATAAATAAACCCAAAAACTCGAAGCAGGGGGGATAATTACCAGCTTCCATTCTCTGTACTAATGGTTGGTATTGAACTCGCTTGATTGGTGCACTTCGCGCAGTTTTCGTGAATCCTTGCCCACCGAATTGGACAATGGAATGTAGGATCTCTAGGAGGTGGTGGACATAACGCTGATCGAATTTTTGTTCGTAAATGTACCCCCGAATCTCCTTGCCTCTGATCTTTACCACAGCAGGCTTTCGTCGAATCTTGGGATCAAGCAGGTCGTAGAGGAGTGGCTCCAATATCCTGTAAGATCCGGATCGGCAACATCGTCCACAGAAACCAGTGCTCGTATGCATACCGTATGTAAGACCTGAGGCTGCATCTCATCCAAGTCTCGCCGACTCGGCGTGAGGTAGGACAATCGTGCTTCAGTGATTCCAGAACAATCATCAGGGGGATTTTCAAAAGGAAACCAGGTAAACTATCATCATCTATATGCAACCACAATTCAGCATCTCCTCCTACTTATCCAAGGTTGAACTCACCCGTTAACCTCCATAGAACACCAAACGCTTCAAAAGCCTCGTGAACAACGCGAGGTTCTGGAGAACTCATACTTTGAGCAATAATAGACTCAACGAAATTGTGGCGAGTGGACGATTCCAATGTCCACACCAGACTGACGGCACGAACATGGAAAATTGCCCAGTCCTGATGAAGAAACCTGAAGAGCTGCAAACATGGTCAAGGTATTCCCCGAGAGCGAACGTCAGAAAACTACCGACCTTCTTCACCATCCGGCTGACTACCTGTTTCTGGTCGGGAACGAACTTTGGGACGAATTTAGACGACCGCTGAAGCGATACGAGAATAGAGATGCAACTGTCCACCAGATTAAAATCAATGGTCTGAAAGTGAAGCTGAGCCTACGAGGTCGAACAAGTAGCAAGTGCCTGACCTCGACATCTAGACTATCTAGAACGTCGCTAACCCAATTCGACGGATTCCAGGAGATCTCGAACGAGGCATCAGAAGTTCTTTCAGCAAACTCGATGAGTTTTCCAAGTAACGATAGAACACGCGAGTATGATGTCCTCAGGGATGAACTGACGTTTCGTTGTCGAACCGCGACCTGCGCACAAATCTGACTGAGCGCAAACGAATGCTCAACAACAGAAACTAAGGGCGTGGCCGAATGGTTACAGGAGACAGAAGTGGAGACATCAAGGCCATAGAGAGCCGAACCAAATGCTAAGGAGCTGAGCGCCGGTTCCTGTGATGAATTTGATAGCCTTGGACGTTGTTGTAGAGCTTCTGGGGAAATATGTCGTAATATTTCATCTTGAAGTATAAAACACTCTCGCACCGCGGGTGAAATAACACGGGACGAGTCCTCCTGGACGTGGACCTAGTCCGAGTTAGATGTGCGAAGTTGAAGTAGTCAAACTCTCACAAATAATGTTTCCATCAAAGCAGCGAAAATCACAGGCAAGTGAATGCTCCTCACTTCCTCGTCTTGCATAGGGAGGGAACGGAGAAGAAATAGCGTGAGACTGATGGCCTAGCAAGTACTCTATCAGTGAAAAAGCGATAATTCGCCCCTCTGGCATACCTCTAGTTGATGTTCATTGGAGTTGATAGCGTTTAATATGCCTTTGAGCAAATGTTTCCAAAGTATGCTTGGCTCCGCAGCCTCTAGCAAGGTGCTTGCGGTCATGGTGATCTGCACGATGTAAACGTCAACAGAAATAGATAAAGGATTAGCAAGATCATACGTCTTCTCTCGTCCCTAATTCGGCTGTCAAATGCTGGCGGATGGCTTTGAGGGCATCGTATATCAGGGCATCGGTAAGGGGAGAACCAATCTCCCATTTGTCAAGGAGGGATATGAAGATCTTGAAAGGGCGTGACTCGGAGTACTCTCCAGAGGGTGCGAACATCTCGTTCTAGTGGGACGAGTCAGAGGTGTCCCAACACAAAGCAGAACCCTTACTTTCAGCGTAGAGTTCAAAAGCTGTAATGCATGCTGCCGAAGATACGCAGTCTGTACTTCACTCTTCTCATCGGGCCCCAATAACCACGTATACAACCGTCTGTTCAGCGACAAGTCGCGCCTCAGGACGACACCAATGGCCGCCTTCATGAGTATCACGGCATCTTCAGGCTTCGCCCGTTTAATGGCTGCGCTATCAACACGCATTGTCTGTAGTAACATATCCAAGGCACTCCTGCGGGCCAAAAGGTTATCATCTTCCAGTGCAGCCGCAAAAGCTCTGATCATCAAGCCGATGTCGCGCCCAACAATCACTGTGATGTCTGGAACGATTATAGCAACAGAAGAGCACCGTACTCATATTTCGCTCACCTTCGTCGGCGTGTGGCCGGGGTAGACGTCGCGATAAAAAGTTGAGTGCTGTACCCCGAGCGGATGGCATTGTGATCATGACGAGCCAAAGGTTCTGCATGAAGAATACCGGCGATACTGTCCCTGACAATCGGTCCAAGAGACCTAGCACCTATTGATGATCCAATCATATAGTACGTACGTGATCGAGAGAGCTCATACCTTGTCAAAAAATTCACCTGTTTCCTCCTCGAGTCCAGGAAGTAGAGCGAGGATGAATGACTTCATCACAGGCCGCAGATCATGTTGGAGTGGTAGATAATATGTGTCGTAGATGTTAAGTAGGGTGGGCTGGCCAATCTGTGAGTAAGACCCAGAGTACACGGGGACAGAAATCTCATCAGACCTTCACTGACGTGGACGCATACTCGAAGAACGGAAACAACCCCGAGGACCAGAGCGGAAGGTCGCGTTTCAGGCCTTCGGTCTAACATCAACTCATCAGGATACGGGGCTGTTCGCATGTCAAGTTACTCACTCCAAGGACCGAAAGGATATGGGTGTATACATCAAGCGCCCGTTGATGCACCCCAGTCGGCAAGGCGGGGTTCAAGCACTGGGAGAGGCGCTTGGCTACGATAAGTTTGTGTGGGATCTCCTTGAACTGTAGGTAGGACTGGAACGCCTACACCCGGAAATCAGTCATAAAGACCTATTATCCGTGCATACGCACCTTGAGTAGTTGTTTCAAGAATGCTATACAATCCGCCCACTCATGTACGTTGTCGAAGGCGTTCAGGCACTTCTCGACTTGTTGCGTGTACTTCTTGTACTTGGGGTCGGACGAGAACGACTGCTGGGCCACTGCTACTTGGATGTTACTCCTACCAATAGTCCGCTTATGCTGCGAGGAGAAAGGCTCACCCCGTTCGCCAGTTTTGGTGGATGGGTGAGCGGATCCCGTTTGGCCAGCATGTGACTTGGTATCGGCCTCCTTCACAACGGGGGTCTTGGCAGACATTGTGCCTCGAACGAGGCGGATCACAACTGAATTTCCAGCGAAGCCAAAGGGAACGACAAGCAGTTACTTTGCCTGCGCCCTACTTGGCTCGAATTAGCAGTCGTCACTCGTGACAACCGTGACACAGCGTCAACTGGCACTGAATCTGAACGTGCCATCCTGAACCCAACCCAACCCCTTCACTCCGTTCCACCACTCCTTTGCCTCCAACATCGCCCTGTCCTGCGTTTGCAGCCTTTCCACACTCAGCCACGTCCCTTCCGCACACTTTACAACCAACGATCTCGTCTGGGGTGAATAATAGGCTGCACCTGGACACTCAGGTGTCACAGGGTCCATAAATCGAGATTCGGTCGGTATCACTTGCAGGCCTGCGATTGCCACTCCCCGTCCGTCAGGGAGAGCTGCTGCCACCGTGAGACTACGTTGATGTCCGATGGCGCGTTCCAGTCGGGTGATCACAAGGGCCGTCTGAGATGCAAAGTAGACGCTCGCGTCTCTGGCAGTGATCAGAGGAGCATGAGCTGTGGTGGACGTCACGCCCTCCTGAGGTATTATTTGAGCCTGACATTGACAGTCTCACGAGGTTAACATCCCAGCGTGACCAAAATGAAATATGGACTCACTCTTCCCGAAAGCATGTCACGTAGGACTTTGACCAGAAGCCTTCCTCCCGCTGTAGCAAGAGTGTCCTGCATATAAAGGAAATTGGCGCCTTCGGGTACGTGCTATCAAGGTATACGCTGTGACGTCAACAACGCAGCGCAGGAACCATCAAGTGCCTACCATGCGTTCAACAGCCCAGATACCCCCTGCATCCACTAGCTTGCCTGCTCTCCGACTCACCTCACCCATCTCAATTACACAGACTCCCGTTTCCCGTTCACCAGCCATCAACGCGCGCTGGATTGGTGCGGGTCCGCGGTATGCCGGAAGCAGACTCGGGTGCACATTCAACCGCCGAGTACCCGGGAAAAGGTGAAGAATAGACGCAGGGAGGATACGGCCAAAGGAAGCTGTTACGAGCAGGTGCGAGGCGTTCTGGAAGTCTGAACTGTCGGGATGTGGAGTAAATGGAGGCAGAGGCTGTGATAAGAAAACTGATGTGCACGCGTACGCAATGCATAGAAAACAACAGCTTACAAGCCACTTTCTGAACGCAACCTTATCTTCTGGTATTGTATGGACTGGTACCCCCAGCGTTTCCCCGACCGTCTTAAGCGGTGCTGCGATCGGTAAGGCATGAGACCGCAAAGAAATATAGGTAGCCGACCTACATATATCCAATCGCGAACCTCTGCGGCCAGTCTTTACATCAGGATTCGTGACGATGTGGAGACTGTCCCAAACATCTGTTTGTACGAAATGTTAGCCCAACTCCTAGGTGTGATGTACAAGAGACACAAGCCGCGTAATCTCAGTGGCCCAGCATTCCGAAGAGTGGAAGACCTGTCACCATACCAGGTTTTACGCGTCCCCGACGTGTCTGGACTTTGAAAAAATCACCTTTTGCACTGTGGACTTCGTTAAATACCGCACACGAGAACAAGTCGCGTCCACAAAAGAGGATTGTAAATGGGTCCCTGACGAATGGTTGTACATTTGGAGAGGAAGTCGGATGTGCGGCTACGCTGGAGTTGCGTTGAGCGCCGCAAGACTGGAAACCTCGCCCTTGTGCTTGTTTTGACGTGCACCAAGAGTGCGTATTCGTTGGTGTTCTGTTGAAGAACTGCCGTCGTGCTCTCTGGTTCGGCCACAAGCATGAACTAGAAAGTTTAAGAAGCTGGTGAGACGGGGGGAAAGTTGGATACCGGTGATTACGGAGAAGCATTATGTCTAGTCGACCGCTTGCTTGGTCTTGGGTTAAACTTGCGCGCGCAGTTCAAGTAAAGGATATGGAGGAAGTAATCAAGTCAAGAACATAATAGCCGTGTATAATCAAGCAAATAATGTACAGGTAGAAATCTATAGAAACAACGGATACAAAAACCTTGTCTACGACACCGTAGATACGCCACGGGGCTCCGGGGCAACCGTCTCAGGCTCGTCACCAGCTTCCGAAGCAGGACCAGTTATGATATTGCGCATCTTCGTGGGCGCCTTAGGGGTGTGTAGCTCTTGTACCATAGATCCTGAACGAGAGGGTGCTGCTGATATCCCTGCAGAACCACGAGCCCCTTTGGACTTGCCGGCCTTGCCTGCAGGCGCAGATATAGAAGTGACTGATTTCGGGATGGCAATCTTGTCCGAATCTGCGACTTTCGCGGTGATGGCTGCTGAAGCCGTCGTGATGCCAGCCGCGAAGTCCGACTCCTTGTCCCCGACCCATGAACGAGTAAACCAACGACCCCCTGCAATACCTCGGATCTCGCGGTTTGCAACCCTCCACTGACGAGCTTTGGCACCACTTCGATCCAAGGATTGCACGGGTGCAAACCCTGTTCCGATTTTCGGGGGCGGCTGGACCGGGAAAGGTTTCGAAGGGAGGGGGTACACTGGTAAGGGAAGGGGTGTACTCTCTTGTGGCTGTTCAGGGACAGGAGGCGGAGGCGGCTCGATCTCCTCGGGTTCGGGCGATGCACCGCGTGAAATGGGCAATGGTGAAGACGGGGCTGTGATTGTGTGCGCTGGGGATGTTCTGAGGAGATAGCAATGATAGTCACGACCTTTGCTTACTTTCACTCATCGCGGTGTCCTCCACGGGAGGGACTGTCAGAGCTTTGGCTCCTCTGCGCGCGGGATCTGTAAGATATTTTATCTGGAAAGTTGAACAGCAACATACTTTGGGGGCACTTTGATTTTGGGCTTGGACGCTGCTGCAGTTTTGCGCGGCGCTGCCTTCTTCTTGGGTTGTGGTTTCTCGGGCAGAGCAGCTGCGCTGACACTCTGCCCATCCATGTCTGGTGGTTCTCGAGGTTCTATTAGCAATGGTAGTTTGGTCCCGCAAACAACGACGTAAGAAAACGGGGACATGACTCACCATCGGGCTTCTTATCCTCCTTGTCCTGTTTGTCGTTCTTGCGGGGTCGCGACGGCTTCTTTGGTGGTGCTTTGCGCTTCGTGCCTGTTGACACACTAGCAACCGGTGCGGAGGTGGATGGGGCTGGTTCGTCATCATCGATCAGCTGGTCCTCTTCGTCTTCCTCGTCGACTTCCTCTTCACTTTGGGGCCGGGGTTGTGTTGGATTTTGTGGTACGCTCTTCCGCGCCGCGGCGGGGACGCTCGGAGGGGACGATTTCCCCTTGCCCTTCTTGTCGCTGACCAACAACTTGACTCTGGGCTTTGAACCGCGCGCGGGTGGTGGTGTATCGTCTTCGCGCAAAGTGGAGATTTGGGGAGCGTCCATGTCAACGTCGTCTTCCATTGGGGTGTCGTATCGGCGGTGATGGACTGACTCACCGCGAGCGTCTCGAAGGGGGTTTTACTTGAAAAGCCCGAGTCTTCAAAGTTGTGCAACGACGTGATCAATGGACTCACATTGACACCTTGCGTTTCAATACCTCCACCGTGCTGAGCTTTTTTCTCACACTGTGCGACACCTGTCTTCACAACCTGAGCAAATCTCGGAAGAACTCATGACACTCGTTATACTGTGGGTCAATCTACCCCATCTCTCTTGCTTGGACGTTGCTACCAAACCAGTTTACTTTGGCTGTCGTACATAGAACAGACTTGAGTCAAGGTCGATACTTGTCTCGACGAAAGGACTGTCGGCGTCACGCTCAGGAGCTCGGGGCTCGTGGCCGCGACCGTGTCGGTGGTGGTGTCGGCGTATGCACTTCCCAACAGGCCCTCTTCAGGTCTCCTCCTGCCAGTGCCCTCGTCCCCGTCCGATGTGTCCACCCAACACGCGATCTCCGATCACATCGGCAACGATACTGCTCAGCGCACTCGCTCGGCCCAACATAACCTCTCTACATTGGCGAACGATCAGGGGGCATCTGAATCCTCCCCGCTGAACGTACTCGCCGTCTTGTCCGCCGTCGTCCCGCTCGTTTTGTTGATCGTCTGCTACAACGCGTACAAGCAACACCTCCCCGGCTTCTGCTTGGCCGGCGTCCTCAAGCTCTGTCCTCTGCCCCCCTCGACACGGACTCCATTCGATCGACTCGGAGCTCCTTCACGACTCGCAGTCGTTCCATTGCATCACCTCGCACCAGATCCTGCGTGAACGCAGCCCCCATCCCTCGGTCGACGAGTCGATGGAACGATCAAACAAGAAGCCGATGGTGGCAGCATCCGTGACGTTCACGTAGTCTACCTTCGACTTGAATGTTATCCCACCAACGGTGACCGACACCGATGAGCCCTCACAGATCGACAAGCACGGCCTCCCATTCCCTGGTGGCTCGGATGGTGCCAGGTCACTCAAGACCCAGTGCCTCTGCATGCGAGTGATAGGATGATGCTGGGGCTCGACGTGAAGACTGACTCGCTCCTTCCCTCGTAGCAAAGCCTTGAAACATGCAGAGTGCAAAGAGCTCTGTAGGAAGCTCAGCCTCCCTCTCTGCGGCGACAAGCAGGTACTTCAGCAGCGCCTGCAGGAGTTCAGCAGCGACCATGATACTTGGGATGGGTAGGGCGCATTTCCTCTTATTTTGCAGTGATCTGTCCACTGACGTATCTTCGCGACACCGGGCAGCCTTCTCCCAAGCGCAACTCAACCCCACAGAAGAAGTCATAGTGACGGCATGGGTCTGAGTGTGCCAGCGGTCGAAAAGACGAAGAAGAAGTGCATGAAGAGGTTGAGAAAAGCGCCGTGAGCTGCTTCTCGGCGAGGGCACCCCCGCCGGCGCCCATACGGGGACGTCTCTCCTGGTGGAGAGATCTAGAGATACCCGCACACAAGCCGAAATAGACCCTGTCGTTCCGTGGATGAGCTGTCGTCGTTCACTGTCCTGTCCCGTCGAGCCGCACTGACGCAAATCTTCTCACTCACGTAGGCACGGTCTATTGTAGCATGCCGCCCGTACCGTCCACCACCACTGCCTGGACCGCTCACTCCGCAGGCCACCTCTCCGTCATCGGGCGCGGCACGTCAGCCCAGTTGGCCGTCACTCGCTCAGCATGATATTGTGCGATCGCACCCGATCGCCTCGTTCCCGTCGCGCCCTCCCAGTCCACAGCACCACCACCCCTGCCCGTTCAAGCATCGAGGGCCATTCCTCACATTGGTGCGTCGCAGTTATACTTCACGTTGGGGCACGGCTCACTAAGTTGCTGAGACATGAAAGGAAAGTGTACAGAAGGTGCCTGAGCTATCAAGAACACACGAACACTGAAGAAGGTAGCTCGGTACGTCTCTATGCCTGAAAAGAAACTCCACCTTAAAGCCCCGGACTGCGTAGTGAATCACATAACCACCGTGACTTCAACGGAAGGAAGCATCCACATTGTGACCTAATCATAATAAGTAGTGGTTCAAAATTGATCAAAATAACTTACCCATCTCCCTATAAATATTAGATGCTTTTTTTGCTATCCTTGCTGCATAGTTCATGTCAAAGGAATATGGTCGATGTATGAAAGCATGTTACGATTTCTTTTTCTCTTCTTCTTTTGTCGAAGTTCTCTCTCTTACGTTCTAGAACCTTCTCCCCGTTTCTGTGGAACGCCTTCCGCCTAAACATAACTTCTATTTTATACGTTACACATGGCTACCTTTATCCTGTTTCCACTTACCATCTATGGACGTCTATTTCCGTTCATGCGTAACGCTGTGCAGCCTCTTCCCTTCTATCATATGACCCAAGCCTTTCCTTTTATATCCATCTTAGCATTCCTGCTACAAACACTGCTTGGTCTGTGTGCCGTGTCTCCATTTATTTAAGCAGACGACTTGTTACTTGTATTCTTTAACTTCGACCTGCTCAATATACCTTGAAGCAGTCAGCCGGATTTCTCTAAGTCTTCGCCTTACTTCTGAGTAGGCGCTCCTTGTCTCACTGCGCTCGCTGCAACGTCCCTTGCAGCTCCCTTGGTCTGTGGAAGTCCCAGACATCCTTGTCCCTCCGAAGGATATCACCTCGGAGTTCTCGCCCTTGTCCCTCTGAAGGATACCACCTCAGAGTTCTCGTCCTTGTCGTTGAAGGATAACCCCCGACCCACTGCATTTGTTGAAGCGTCCCTTCGACTCCTTCGTCCTTGCCTTCGTCTCTTTGAGCCTACGTTAGTCCCTACCCGGGCCTGGCATAACAAAAGGTCGAAGCTTTCCTGAACGGAGCTACCATTGTTGTAGTCTCCCATCATTGCTCATCGAAACCCTCACCCATCTCGCTGGTTCCAGCCGCAAGAACCTGCCCCCATAGAATCTTCTCCCGAGCCATTCCGATTGGATGTTGAAGAAGAAACCCTTGACCCTGACACCTTGCTTCTCTCCCCTCAGGAAGAAGAATTCACCTGAGACCTAGCCCACCAATTCTCTGTGGGAATCTCCATCCCGAGAGAACCAACGCCACCTTCGCCAACCCTGACCGCCGCCGCCCCGCTCTTTCCCCTACCACCGCCGCCACTACCCACTCCCCTCCTATCCCGTTTTCCTCCACCACCCTGTTGGAATTCTGGTATTTCTTATTCAGAATTATTATTCCTGATACCAGATTCTAGAACGGTCTATGACCTTATCTTTATGCTATCCATATTACTCACCCTTATCTTTAGTCATAGATATGACATCATTATCACGCCATATGGTGACATTCTTGCACCATGGCTTATCAGCCAATCATGGCTTACCTTCTTATCTTCTTATCATACGATAATAAGGTTTATGTCAATAGGTACAAACATACCTAGACACTATATAAGATGGGCCTTACTGCCTATCTCAATAACGACTTCAGTTGTTCTTCTATCCCATTTCAGTCCACACTCAAAGGTCCTAGCGTTCCACTAGTACCTTCTCATAACTTCACCTTGCTCTCCAACCAAGAACCATTGTCTAAGTGAGTCTCTCCACTTAGACGCCATATCCCTTCGTGTTCCTGCGCTATCGGGATTGTATTTCTGATAGGTTATGAGCCCCGCGTAAGCGGATAGGCCATCTGTTGTTTCACATGCTTTCAACATGCCTTCTATCTTCACGCGCTATGGCTCTTGGTTGGTTACTGGCATGACTTTAGTCATGACCTTGGTCGTCACTGCCTTTGGCGCTGCCTTAGGTACCCCCATTGTGGAGACCACCGAACTCTTAGAGTTCGCCGTTGCTTCTGGAGAGTGAGTGATTCACCGCACAGGCAATCTCTTTCACTTCACTTTTGTATCCTGGATCGGTGACCAACAAGCACAACTGACTGTGGGACTCCTCATAGGAGAAACACAGATCAGGTTGGTAGATCTCCCAGCCCAGAAGTACACGAGACCCATCATACCAATCTTCCCCCCGGATATCCCTATCACGACATCCTACCAGGCATTCCTTTTCACTTTCGCTGCCCCCACTGTCCTCGAGATCTAGAACTGGGTCAGATTTGCGCACACCCAGCTCTTGGAGTTACCGTCTATAGGAGAGATTGAGAAGACGTATACGAAAGCATAGATGGATCAGATATTCCGTTAAGCCTTCAAACTCGTCCCTTTCAGTTTCTTCGATACATCTGCGCCCACGACCCTCCTAGGCAAGAATCGCCAACTACTACCGTGGTCGCAGACGCTATACAAACTGCGTTAGATCAAGAAACATCTGACGACTCTCCACCTACTCCGCCACCATCTCGAATATCGATTCCACCTTTATCATCCTCATCATCATCCGAAAATGTCCAACATCCCCAAGAACCCATTGCCGCATCAACGCGAGGCGTTCAGCATTGCGGCGATGGAGGACCTGGCCCATACGGATCTACAACTGCTGCCTGAAGATCTGATACATGAGGAAGGGCTCGCGCCACAGGACGTGGTCGAGCTCAGATACGCGAGGTTCCAAACCCTCACCAAGAATGTTCCCGTCGCACGTCTAATGTGAACGTGGAAAACGTACCGCCCAAACGAGGCAGGGGTCATTGAACCCATCAAACTAGGGCCGTTCTTCCAAGCGAAACAGCTTCTACAGTTCGAAGACGCTGAGATACCAGGAAAGAACCGCGTGGTCTTCCCCCTTCAGATCAGATCATGCGAGACCAAAACCAAGGGACTATACTTGGTCAATTCTTTCAGGTACATCAATGAGTCTATCGCCTCTGCTTACGAAGGAGCTGGTTGGGCTTTCCCAACCAAGAGTTATCACTCCTGTCCGGACGTTCGCGTTCACAATCAAGGGTTCGAAATCATTCCTCGCTTCTTCTTTCCTCCTGATAAAGGCCCGTCTTACATTTTGGAAAACTCTCTCGAGCCGAATTGGATTCCACCGGCACATATTTTAGATGATGGATGGGGTTTCGTTACGGAATCAGACCCGGTTTGGCAGACTGAATGGAATGAAGCCTTCGATTCCTATCACCGTTCCCTCTTCAATCGCAATCCTGCTTATAAAATGCATCGCAGACTTCAGAAGCTCCTCAAAAAGACCAAGACTTAAGATGAGCTTGACGCCATATATGAAGGAGTTAGAAGAGTTCCTAACGGACGAAGGCATCGAAGAGCTGCAGAAGAAGGAGAATGACGTCAACGACTTCTCTAAGTCCATCGACCTCTTACATGACACTTCTTGTCACCCTTCTTGGCCCCTGGACGGTAGAGAATCCATTTCATATAATTCGGACTATCCTTTTCCTTCCAGAAATTTCTTGACACTAAATGCTCAAACTTCGCACGTACATGTTCCTTATTCTTCTTGCTCTGATTCTAGTATTTGTGTCTACGAAGATTTTCTTACCAATCTATATATTGGTAACCTGCATTATTTTGCAGAGACAAATTTTGATCTTTTCGAAATACAAAACTTTGTACCGATACCCGAAAGGGATCGAGAGCGCACAAAGAACAATTCATATCAGACAAGAAAGGAACATCGTCGACAATTTTGGCAGTCGAGAAAAGGAACAGGTAGACGAAAGAACTGGACCCTACCAATAGGAACATCAATGATATCTTGGATAAATCCTACTTCTTCTTTCCTCCTTGATTACCTATGTGAAACGTTGGTTGATGATTACTTTTCAGATCTCCTCTAATACACCGTGACGCTCCCAACCTCTGAAATCAAATTTGATAACACTCTCGTTGGTCACATTCCGACACTCACTGGGCAAAAGAACTATGATATCTGGCAGAAACATATCACGTCCACGCTCTCAGCATACTCCATTTGGGAATTCGTCAACAGAACTCTCACTTATGCTAGTCTCCCTGCTGGTGCAGACTTAGCAGATCGTCAAACTAAGTGGAAGCTTCTAGACAAACGTATACTTGGCATTATGGCCAGTACAATCGACGATTCACTCCTCGCCCATGTCAATTTCGAATGGGCTGATCCAAACGCTCCTGCCTCCATATCCAAAGCACTTTGGGACAAACTCAAGAGTTTATATGGAATAGCAGGACTTGCCGGGATGTTCCATCTCTTCAAACGAGCCTGGACCTGTCACATCTGTCCAAATCATGCCATGGATGATATCAATCGTCTAATGATGATCTTTACCCAGATGACTTCAGCCAGTTTCAATCTCCAAGAAAACGTCCGCGCCATGATCCTTCTTTCAAACCTTCCTAATGAATACCATACCCTCGCCTCTACTATCGTACAAACACTCTCAGATGCCCAATTCGACATGGAACACGTAACGTCGCATATACTTTCGGAAATGGAGCTTCGTGCCACACGTCGTCCATTAGCCGCTCGGATTTCTCATACAGAATCTGAAGACCCCTCTTCCCTTATAAACAGGACTAATGTGATTCGACGCGGTCCTCCAAACCAAAATCAGTGGAGGAACCAGACCCCCTCTTATCAGAAACCGTCAAACACACCTTACCAATCTCCTGGCTACCAAAATCAACAATCTGGTTCGAATCAGAACCAAGGCCAGAAGAAAGGAAAGGGTCCTGCGAAATCGAAGTCCCCCAATAAAGGACAGAAGAAAGAGTGATACAATCAGCGACACCAGTCGAAAGGCAAAGGCAAGGCTCCAGCTCGAGCAAATGAGCATGTCTCTTTTGCAAACAAAGTCACTATGGATCCTGAAACTCAGATCCAACTGGAGGAGTATGATCGCATTGAGGAAGAAGATTTTCTTTCCAGATTCATAGATCATGAAGAAGATCAAGATCATGAGATGGAAGATACATCTTCTATTATGGCTGCCGCAGGATGGGGAGATAGAAACACCGAAGAAGATGACGGAATGATGGTAGCAGGGCCATCTAGACAGCCCTTTCGATTCCCTTCCTTCAAAGAAAGTCCCTTTTGAAGAGAAGGAAGCTACCAAGGGACCAAAGACGAAGAAGAAATCAAAGAAGATTTCATTTTCTATCGGAGGATTAGCGAGTTCATCTAATTATTTTAACAACCTTAACCAGTTAGATCATATCCAAACGCTCCTACCTGCTTCACCTATAGAAGTAGCCGTGGCTTTACCACCACGAGACCCAGGAGAACGTTGTCTGTACCCACGAGAATCGTGCGGATATGATTCTGAAAATGATCATGATGGTTATTTGTATCATGGTGCTTTTGCACTAGGGGGAGATACTGAAAAAGAATTCGCCAGACACCACTGGATGATAGACAGTGGTTGCACTGATCATCTTTCACCTTTTAAAGATGACTTTGCACATCTAGGATCTCAAACTCGTTATGCAGTCGTTGCTAATGGAGAACGAGTACCTATGTATGGTCCTGGCAAGATAATCATTCACCAACAACGCAAAGGGTCAAAACCCCTTATCCTCAAAGAAGTCTGATATGCTCCATACGCTGGCCACCGACTATTGTCGGTTCCGACACTTACTAGACAAGGCTATAAATGCCTGATTAGTGACCAAGAAACCAGTATCTGGGACAACAACGAATGTTTGGTGATACGGGCAACCGCCTCCTCACCCAACAATAACCTCCATTGGTTTCAGTCCACTATGATTACTCCAACGGATGGTCAATTTAACTCGTTGGTAAAGGAAGACTCTTATGAACTTTGGCATTATTGTTTTGGACACCTGTCCAAGAATGCTCTCCACAAAGCCCCTCAACATGTCACTGGTCTACCCACTGTCAAATTACCGGTTGATACTACTCCCTGAAAAGGCTGTGCTTTAGGGAAAATGCATGATCACCCATATCCTACCTCCGGTAAACGAGCCACTCGTCCACTTGGACTTGTACACACCAATCTAGTAGGGCTATGCCCACTGAATCACGTGTTCGTGCTCGATATATTCTTACTTTCATTGACGATTTTTCGGGTTATTCGCTTGTTGCATTCATTCATAACAAAGATGCCACTTCACAGCATTTCAAGGCTATGGTTGCCTGGGCTGAAACCTTTACCGGTCACTTGCTCACCTCTGTATGTTCAGACCGAGGGGGGGAATTTATGGCCGGAGAACTACAATCGTTCTTCCGTTCCAGAGGTGTCACTCATCAGACATCCGTTCCTCATACACCCCAACAAAACAGTCGTGCAGAGAGGTTCAATAGAACTTTGCTTGAAAAAGCAGAAGCCATACGCCAGCATGCTTGTCTGCCACGATCTTTCTGGCAAGATGCTTGTGAAACTGCATTACATATTTATAACCGACAACCCATGCGTCGTCTTGATTGGAAGACTCCCATTGAACTCTTCAATGGGAACAAACCGGACATATCCTACTTTAGGATATTTGGATCACAGGCTTATGTGTTTATTCCACCGGAACAACGACAAGACAAACTGTCTCCTAAATCTGAGGAGATGATATTTATTGGGTACGAATCAAATACTAAAGGCTATCGCTTTTGGTCCAAAGAGAGGAGATGAGTATTCATATCAACAAATGCCATATTCGATGAGAAACTCTTTCCTTACTGTTCTAGAGACAAGGAAGACGGACACGCCCCTATTCCTATAGAAGAAGAAGATCTATTCACAGCACCTGACGACCTTACCCCCGATGATTCTCGACCAAGGGATCCAGAACCCTCTCGAGATGTATTCATCCCAATACCTCTAGATTTAGGTCAACATCCCAATCAACCATTCCCACCAGACGATGGACACATCTGGCAATACCTCACCATCCTCTACTCCATGGGTTCCACCCACAGAGGAGTTATCACCGTTTGGCCTTTTCGATGATTCTTTACACTCATCAGAAAATGATCCACCATCGTATCATACATCACCTTTACGACCAGGCGTTAAACGAACAACACCTGATACTGGACATCGAAGTTCTGTCTCAGACAAACATCACCACAAACGTTACATGCTTCCAGGCACCTCTTCTGAAGAAAAGAGATTAAATCAACAAAGGTTACTCTTAACCGACCCGCTTCCTGAAAAGGAAAGACAAACAGTAGAGGAAAACCCTCTTACTGGTACTCGAGTCTGGTTACCACCTCGTCAATCCCCTGATGAAACTTTAACTGAGTTTCGCAATCGTCCTCATCAAGACCGATCTACAATCCATGATAGATCTAGGTTTGAACCACCACTTGAAACTAGAAGATCCTCTCGCATCCCTGTATCCCGGATTCTACCGGATAACACATATGGGGATAGACCTCCTATTCAAATCGAGAGAGATTTACAAGGACTTGCACCAATTCAGGAGGAGCAAATGACCGTTGATCCTACGCCAACTAACGAAGCTGGTGATCCAGATCTTGGTTCGATGTACTCATCAAAATGGATACGATATCATTTATCAATGGCCGTAGATGCAACATCAAATCCCCTTCCTAAACAATTCAAAGACGTACTCAAAATGTCAAAGGAAGATCAAGGATTATGGATGGCTGCCATGAATGAGGAGATCAAATCCCTCCATGAGAGAAAGGTATGGGAGTTGGTAGACCTACCTAAGGGTCGTCAAACCATCAAAGGGAGATGGGTTTTTGCTGTTAAATCAGACAGACGCAAGAAAGCAAGATTTGTCACAAAAGGATTCACCCAGATCTTCGGAATCGACTACAAAGAAACCTTTTCCCCAGTTGCTCAGTTCGAAACGTTCCGACTTCTCATGGTGCTAGCAGCGCTTCATGATTGGGAAATCGAAGCACTAGATGTCAAGACCGCCTACCTCTTTGGTGAGCTGGATGAAGAAATTTATATGGAACAACCAGAAGGTTTCGTAGTCAAGGGCAAAGAGAGAAAAGTCTGTCACCTGAAGAAATCCATTTACGGATTGAAACAATCGGCACTGCAATGGAACAAGCAGTTACACAAAAGTCTTCTGGAGATGGGATTTCATCGCTGCAAAGCTGACCTAGGAACTTACTACAAGATTCAAGGAGAAGAATTGATCATTGTACTTGTTTACATTGACGATGCTCTTTTCATGGGTAGTAACAAGACACAAATCCTCAATTACAAGAAACGATTCATGCAATGATGGGAATCAAGAGATCTTGGTTCTGCCAAAGAATACCTAGGCATGAGGATTACTAGAGATCGCCAAAAGCGCACAATCACTCTAGATCAAACCTGCTATGCGGAGAAAGTCGTAAAACGATTTGGTCAAGAGGATTGTAGACCAGTCTCTGTACCCCTTCCTACCGGATATAATCCAAGACCAAACTCTAACAAGGAACAGTTGAATGCAACACTTCGGAGTTGCTATCAGTCGGTCATCGGATCACTGCTATCCGTGATGCTGGGAACGAGACCAGACATAGCTTTTGCTGTCATCAAAATGTCACAGTTTTCTTCCAATCCTACGGAAGAACACTTGCAGAAGGCGATCTATATTGTTCATTACCTCGCATCTTCAAAAGATCTTTGCATACAATATACTGGACATGGAGACCAAAATGGACTATGTGCCTACTCTGATACAGATTGGGCTGGTGACGTTGAAACTTCACGATCCACCACTGGATATGCTATCTTCCTAGGAAATGGCATAGTTTCCTGGCTATCTAGGCGACAACGAAGAGTTACACTTTCTTCCACAGAAGCAGAATATTGCGGCATGACCGAAACAGCTAAACAGCTTCGTTGGATTCAGAATCTATATGAAGAGTTCCAAATCAAACTAGGTCCTCTACCCTTATGCATTGATAACCAAGGTGCTATATTCCTCGCTTCCAATCCTGCTCAAGAAGGACGAACCAAACACGTCCGAATGATGGAACATTATATCCGAGAATCAGTGGAGTTTGGAGAGATCAAACTTTACTATGTTCCAACCGATCAGCAATTTGCTAATATCTTTACAAAGAACTTGGGCAAGCAGAAATTCAAAGATGGAAGAAAGGCACTTTGACTTCTACCTTACAAACCATCGCAAAATGAACAGTGAGGAGGAGTGTTGGAATTCTGGTATTTCTTATTCAGAATTATTATTCCTGATACCAGATTCTAGAATGGTCTATGACCTTATCTTTACGCTATCCATATTACTCACCCTTATCTTTAGTCATAGATATGACATCATTTCTTATCTCTTATCATGACGTCATTTCTTATCTCTTATCATGATGTCATTTCTTATCTCTTATCATGATGTCATTTCTTATCTCTTATCATGACGTCATTATCACGCCATATGGTGACATTCTTGCACCATGGCTTATCAGCCAATCATGGCTTACCTTCTTATCTTCTTATCATACGATAATAAGGTTTATGTCAATAGGTACAAACATACCTAGACACTATATAAGATGGGCCTTACTGCCTATCTCAATAACGACTT
>JBBPKY010000423.1:0-22438 GCA_038089495.1 Xerocomellus dryophilus
TCGGTGGTGTAGCTTCGTGATACAAACTCAGAACTGGACGCCAGCTGCACAAGCGATGGTACGATAAGAGCCATACCTTCATTTTTGTCGCCATCGGAAGACTGAAATACGTCCGCGCCGCGGCAAGGACGTTATCCAAGCATGATTGGGGAATGCCGTGGTTTTGTACTAGGGAAAGACCGATCAGGCAGGCTTGTAGGTCTTCGATGACAGTAAGCGCGCACTGTAGAAAAATCCAACTCGCATACACGCATCTCTGATCTCATACGCTGTAGCTAGCTTTCCTTCTGGCGTACCACACTTGTCCAGATCTCTGCAATCAAGTCGGTCAAAAGGCGCATTTACTGGCTGATTGGCTCATGATCATCAGACTTACATGATCGGGATGCTGGTGAACGCGCCGTTTACGCCCGCTGCGGTCTCCGTCAAGGACATGATGCGTTGTTTGCAGCCAACCACGAAGACTGGAGATCTCCACTCGGCACAAGAGTTTACGCAATATTATAGGACTTATGGCGGTCCACGATGCCGTATATGTGACATTTACCGGTTACGTCACGTAACATTTGCCAAGGATACGCCGTCTGATGGTGATCCCACGAGGCGCGATGGTTTCGAGTTATTTTGTTCCTGGCCGCAAGACTCATCCAATAAAATCGTCGTCCTCCTGTACTAGGTAAGATTTTTTTGAATGACATCGCATAATGTGCTTGATCGTTTCTATCTCGAAGCAATTAGGTCTTGCAGATGAGATCCTCGGAGGCGTCGGGTGCCTAGCGCTTCCCTCTCGTGGACAGTAATCCCAACTTTGCCTGCACAGGATCTTGGCAAGTCGCGGCATGGTCTAATTTAAGAGAAGATCAAATACCCAGCTTCATCCTTTCCGAGTATTGGTACCACGGCTTTAAGCATGGTATATAATTCGCATCAGCCGACTCGGAGCTTGTTGCATGGAATACCCTCCATCATGGCAACCCCTTCTCCTGCATTCATCCAGTGGCTCCGCCAGCAGCAGATAATCAAGGTGTGCGGTATAGTCGACGAGATACCTCGGTTGTACTCACGTTCGTCCAGTATTGCAGAGGTATGGTGTCACGAACATGTTCTTTTCCCTGCGCTCATTCCGTATGTCTCGCAAGTTGCCCCGATGTCGATATGGGTACGTGCACTTTTTCGCTGCCTGCACCTGATGCTCCAATGGATAGAACAGATGTTTGATTACCTCCTTACTTTTGATGAAGAGGTGCGCAGGACGCGGGTCCTTCTAATTAACCTTGTCTCACGCTCTCCGTCAAAGGTACGCCTGATGACCAACAAAGGAGGGTGGGGTATCACGCACCTGTTGTACATACCTACTCGATTCTTCCCGGTGATAGGCTCGTCGTGTGTGATCTACAGTGTGTTTACTTCCACCCTTTCTCGATGATCAAGGGTTTTAACATATCCTCCAGACGCGTTGGTGCCGACTCGCCCGCAGGCAACGGTAGGACATTCGGTCTATCATTTGCCCAAGTGCTTACATGTGATAGTGCGTCGCGCTCTACCGATTTTCCGAAGGTGAGTGCGCTATATTTGGTGGTAATAACAATGCCAAGGGATGCCACTTCCAGTCATTTTGTTTTTGGGGATGTTCGCCGCCGAGGGTATGCTAGACGCTTGATGAAAAGACACATGTGCATTTACCGCTGTACTCAAGGATTGCTCTTGATCCGAACTATGGCGTTGTGGAGTCATAACAGGATCGTCTGTCGGGTTCTTATTGTCATTTACGCCGTAAGTCGGTTTGGGATTAATGTGGTGCCGACACGTGCAATTGATCTACTACTTCGACTTGCTAGCTTGCAGGCATCGTAATGTTTGTCTGTTCCACCATATCAGCTACCCTCAAATTCCAAGCCATCTGTGCGGAGACAACCTCGTCTGTTACGACCGCCTTTGCGACTACCCTCAGTCAGGTCACGGTCGGAATGTTTTCGGGTGCTGCCTTTTTTGAGCTCGGTAAGTGCTGAATGCAGGGACATGTCTGTAGTCACCACACATCTCGCACCGTCAGTCGTGCTCGCCCTGACCCTCTTACACGGGTATACGTCGCGTCAATCTGGTCTTCGGACCAAGGGGAAAGTCGTGGCTGCCGTCATTCAGGGCAATATGGTGTATACTTTGTCGATCTTCTGTGCGTGACTCCTTCCAATCAAATTCGTCTACTACTATATTAATCACGGAAATGGACGTACTAGTGACGTCGATCGCCAACATCATTTTCTTTGTCCTGCCAGTCAGTCGGCTGCTTCGTAGTTGCCCCATTTCCCACAGGTCTGACGTGTTGCTACCAGCTCCAGGATGGCTGGAATGGTCTACTTGCAACGTAAGTTCCCGAGTTAACCATTTGACAGCCCCTGGAGGATCACATTCGGATGATGCATAGTTTCCAAGGCGTTTTGCACGGCGTCGTGGCCTCACGGGTTCTCTTCAACCTACGAGATGCCCTCCACAACCAAGGGGAGGTCCTCGCGTTTTCGATGTCTCACATGCAATTTGCCACCACACCAAAAAGCATGACACAAGGAGTCGAGTCGTCGGCTTAGAGGGACAGGTTTTGGTTCCTGAATTGTGTATAGTCCAGCGTACGTAGACAGTTTTGTAAACACTGGTATGTCGTTCCCCATATGTAATCCCGGAGGATCGTCGATCCACACGATTGTCATGATCGTCGTGAGGTACATACCTAAGCTACTACTCACCTCTTGAGCGCAATCCGCCCTGCCACTTCGAACCTCGTCGTTGTTGATGTCAAGTTCTCTCGCCGAGTACCTTTATCTCTCAACCTGACCACGATGCGAGATGCTAGCACGCTGTGTAGCACTGTCTACAATTTACATATACTGGGAACCTGAGGTCAGATCTCTCGGACCTCCTTACCGATCAAGCGACTGAGTCACTCTGTTCGCCTGTATGCTCAACCCCCTAAAAAGGACTTTAAAGCAATCGTCATCACTGAATTTCAAGCATGATCAGTAAGCGAGAAAAGGAGGGCTATACGATACACCACGACGTACGTACCCAAGGCTTGATCAAAGAGCGCCACGGTTACATTCAAGCTGCCCGGTCCGGGAAGTAAACGCGCAATAATAACAGAGTGTATACCTCAATTCTTCGAAAGTTAAGAATTCGAGTAATCCAGCATCTATCGAGCGGTCGCATTATTCCGCATAGCAAAAACGTGTCAAGAACACATTTCTATGATGAAAAGACACCGGTCGTCGTTTCCAATGGATCAGATCGCCCCGAGAAATGAAAAGCGGAATCGTACCTCTGGAATACAATTATCAAAGTCAAGTCTCCCGAGACCCGCTGTTCACCCTGTCGATTTAGTACATACTCACCTTGATAGCTTTTGCAACATCTGCTGGTCGAGGTGGGAGCAAACGATTGGATTATCATCATCGGGGGGGTATAGGCTTCACCTCGCTAATCAGCTTCTTGACGGCGCACTGGACAGTGAATGGGTTGAATCGCCCGCCAATCGCGTGGATAGGGTGTCGAATCAAGAGAACGTTGATCGGCATACCAGCAGGAACCATGTTGACCAGGTGTTGTGCTATTAATTTGATTCCATGATAGGAGGATGTTACAGCTGGTTTCAAATCGATAGACCGCTTTTGCCTACTACGTTCCACGGTGGCATTTCAAGCTTCAACTTCCACCTAGCTTTTGGTTTACCTATGTTTATAAACTATCCCTAATCGGCTTACTGTCAATTTAAATGTCGCCTAGAATCAATGACCCACGGCGTGTCTCACTGTTCTTGCCTTGTATGGTGAAACACGCCACCTCGGATTATCCGAGTCGGACTCGTACCATACTAAATCGAACGTATATAATCTCCCTCTCCTTGTCTGTTTTCCGATATCAGATTTCTCCCATATTCACTCACAAGCCATGGCCATCCCTCCTGTATCTTTTGTTGCCTCCGAAGAGTACGACCTTCCCCGTCCCAAGGATGTTGGCATTCTCGCCATGGAGGTCTACTTCCCCCGCAGGGTACGTGTTGTTCACGCGACACCTTAATGGTGCTCACTTCCCCGGCCTTAGTGCATCTCCGAGGCCGAGCTTGAAGTCTTTGACAGCGTTGCGGCCGGAAAGTACACCATCGGTCTTGGCCAGGAGTACATGGCTTGCTGTGACGACCGCGAGGACATCAACTCCTTTGCCCTAAACGGTGCGTCGTATCTCATTACGTCTTGGACTCCGTATTGACCATTTCGCACAATAGCCGTCAGTGGCCTGCTCGAAAAATACAACATCGATCCAAAGTCGATTGGTCGTATCGATGTCGGTACCGAGACCATCATCGACAAGTCGAAATCCGTCAAAACCACCCTCATGGACCTCTTTGCAGAGTCTGGTAACTTCGACATTGAGGGTGTCGATTCAAAAAACGCTTGCTACGGCTCTACTGCTGCTCTTTTCAACGCTGTCAACTGGATCGAGTCGACATCTTGGGATGGTCGCAATGCTATCGTCGTCGGTGGCGATATTGCAATCTATGCAGAGGGGGCTGCACGACCAGCTGGCGGTGCCGGTGCATGTGCTATCCTCATCGGCCCAAACGCACCTGTTGTCATGGAACGTAAGTCTTAGTCGAATTAGTGCTACCCCAACTTGACGTTTAATTTTCCCAGCCATCCATGGAAACCACATGACAAACACGTACGACTTCTACAAGCCCAAACTGGATTCCGAGTATCCCGAGGTCGATGGACCAGTGTCTGTTACCACATATATCTCTGCTCTCGACGCTTCCTACGCACGCTTCCGAGAGAAGACTGCCAGGGCAAAGAAGCTCCACCTTGCAAATGGTCACGCCAATGGCAAATCCGATGAAGGTTTTTCCCTTGATGATGTAGATTACGCTGTATTCCACGCCCCCTACGGCAAGCAAGTTCAGAAGGGTTTCGGGCGTTTGTTCTACAACGACTTCGTCAACTCCCCCTCAGCACCCCAGTTTGCCAATGTTCCTTCTCCAGACACAATCCTTGCTACCTCGTACACCGCTTCGCTCACAGACAAGACTCTTGAAAAGACCTTCATTGCCGCCTCCAAGGCAACTTACAGCAAAAAGGTTGAGCCGGCCATGCACTGTTCGAAACGTCTAGGCAACATGTACACCGCCTCCCTATATGGTTGTCTTGCTTCACTCCTCTCTTCCGTTGAACCCACCGAGCTAAAGGGCAAGCGCCTGAGCATGTTTGCTTTCGGAAGCGGTTGTGCATCGAGTTTCTTCACTCTCCGTGTCAAGGGTGACACATCAGACCTTCGGGAAAGGATGGACCTTCTTAAGCGGTTGGCGAACATGAAGGTCGTGCCTTGTCAAGAATACGTCGATGCACTTGCTGTGAGCCTTCCCCTGCCTTCACTCGTTTGACATCACACTCACCTCGCTCGGTCCAGCTTCGTGAGAAGAACCACAATGCTGTCAACTACACGCCAGAAGGCTCGATCGACAACATTTGGCCTGGTAACTTTTACCTCGAGTCCGTCGACAGCAAATTCCGTAGGAAATACGCCCGTGCTCCAGTCGCCTAATCGGATGTACTCTACACGTTACCTTTTTAGTAGGCCATTATAATCGCAGGGTTGCCCCGCTGGACCAACGCACGTCTAGATTGTTCTTTGCTTACTGTAAATACCCTGGCGTATTCTACTTCGTCCGAATCGTGTGGGGGACGGTAACCATTCCGATCATTTTGATGAGCTCCCAGCTTGTGTATGTGCGTAGATATAAGTAAGCAAATGAATCCAAACTCTCCTGAAACTGATTGACATATACTGAGCAATGAAAGCTTACAGGTATGTCTTAATGCATGCTGCACCCCAAAAAACCGTGAAAGCAATATTGTAGAAAGCAAACGACGAAGGCGGAGAAAAAAGACAAATCGAGTAGGAATTGAAAAGACAAAGATTTCCTGTGTGTTTTCGTCACTGCGGGTATACGACGTGTGCATGATCCGTAACGTCTGTGCAAATCGATCACTGGGTAATGGAAGGGACGACAACTGGGTCATACCGAAATGCCGCGAGGTTGTCGTCGATGAATCCGATGAAGCCCCTAAATTAAGAAGAGTAGCTCATGCCCCTGGCAAATGGTGGTGGATGTGAGACGATCGCGTCGCCTTCGCTGACGCCATTCGCACTTCCCATTGAAACATGGGACGTGTTAGCGCGTCGAAATTGCACGTGAGGCGGGGCAGTAGAGCGCCATTTGCTTTCCCATGCACGGAGCGCAGCTACAAATCCGGGATTCGGATTGATACAAGGTCTATGGCGTTTGACGAGTGCATGAGCCTGATCATATGACATCCCGAGATAATGGATGAGGTAAGCGATGACGATGGCAGGTGATCGGGAGATACCCTATCCGAGCCCCGCCGTCTCAGCACCCGCACTATCGGTGGTCGCTGACACGCACCTGCTGGCAATGCACGAGGACATTTCCGCCACTAGTGAGAGCGCTAGCGATGTATTGGCACGCGCCTTCGAGATGAGGTTTTAGGTCAGCGGTGGGCTTGTCGAGAATATCTATCCTGAGACATCGGAAACCATCTTTCTCTGATAGCGGGACCCATGGTGCATCGAGGACCTGGACAACGTGTGTGATATGATGACTTTTGAGCAGCTCGCGGTCCATGGTTGCGGACATGGACCCAAGAAAAAGGGTTCCAGACGACGTGCTCGACGATATTTGGTTGACGGGGTGGATGGTCGAAGAGGTTGTAAAGGGATAACGAGTTGGTAGGATTTGGTGCATCGGAGTGCACATGGCCTCCATGACCTCTTGTGCCATACCCTCGAAACGAATCATCCCCGAGGATGGTGTCGATGAAGCTGAATGGGTGTCAACGTCGAAATCTGAATGGCTAGATTTTATGGCACAAAGAACATCTGCGAGATCGAGGTTGGATGGGGAAACAGGAGATGCACCCGGGGACACAAGGAATGGAGCGTGATGTTAGGAGAATCATTGAATGGGATTGCGGTCCGTTCAAATAGTCGATCATGGTGCGGTGTGGAGAGCTCCGTTGCCTATTTCAGAAGTTGGACCTGGAAGTTGGGCTGTGTCTGTGCCATGACGCTCTAGACTTCGAGGAACATGACTGACTGCTATCTGCATATGTCACTCAACGTCCCTTGAAATTAATGATTAATCTCCCTTCCCCAAGCGGCCGATTCCAAGCCCCGTTTGTGTCACGGTTTTTTTTTGTGATCGCACGCTTTGCACCACTCGAGCAAATTTTTGCCCCTTCGGGTTAAATGCATGCGTCCGTATCCCGCGGTTGCGTCATTATCACGTTGGAAGACAAGATGCCTTCAAGCCCTTGTAGGCCCTGAACATTCCAAACATATCAACACCAGCGAGCACATACGCACAGAACATAAAGCCCACCATCGCCCCAGAGATCGACCAGCGTGATCTCTGTGATGATGGTGAGCCGTGCTGGAACACGCTTGCATTGGCATGAGCCCGGAGAGTGCGATCACATACCCATCATACAGGCCCGTGGCACCACTTCAACATTTTCTAGTGCCCTCGAAGCCTCGTTGACCGCCTCATGCCCGGACCGAACCCCCTCGAAATCATCTGCCTGCCTTGTGTCCCGACTCCCCGAGTGTCCACGTGGACTTTTGGGGTGGGTCGACACTCAGACTTTCCCCCCCGCCCTTCATTGCACAAGACAGGTTGTACTGGAAACTACGGTGTCAATCACAGTATTTTAAGCTAAGTATTTGCAAAAGGAATACATAAATATCGAGTTCACACAAGACCATCATACTTGACACAACACCCCTTCATCCAACCCCGACGTCAGCGGGGTCACGTTTCCGGTATCTTCCGAACTCACGGAAATGAATGTCGGATGACGGTCCAGATCAAAGGCCACCAGAGTGATGAAAACGGAGAGCTGTCCTTCTGCTTGTGTTTCCTTGGTATGGAGATCAGGGGCAAGGAAGTATTTGGCAAGTGGCTTCTCCTCCGGAACTTGTGGACGATGTCCAGACTAACGATCGATCTGGACAATAGATGCTGTTGATCTCATCGCAGCACGTGGGACTACTTACCCTCCTGACATCAATATTAATCCTGCAGGCGACCCAGACATGGTGACATTCACCCATTACAACGTACCTATCAAGGGCGAATCGGTCCTCAATTTCGGAACTTTGTAATACAGTGCCTGGAAAGCTTACTTTCCGAGCGTCCGGAGCACTAACGATTGATGACCCCTGACGCAAGGCGCCAAATGCCACCCCGCGCATCTCGGCAGTGCTGACACTTAAACGTGTAAACTACCTCAACAATCGAGCACAGTATCCCAGGGCGATCGAGGCACAAACGCGAGGCAAACCAACTCCTGGCTTGGCCACTCGACTCTTACATATTGCATCAACGCTCGCGTTCATAAACTCGATTGATATTCCGTCATGCACATCGCACACCGTGTTTAACCTGCAGTAAGCCAGGCACCGATCGTCATCAAAGGGGGAAGCATGCCTCAACAGCCGTCCCGGGACAAAAAAATTCCGATGGAATCGTGTGTGTGCAACAGTGCACGAGACCGGACGCGCGCATATCCCCATCCCAGAACAAAAGCAGTGCAGCTGGGTCTGGAGCGTTGTAAATCAAGTCTCCGAGTGCATTGCAAACCGGCCGTAGTCCCGAGACTCTTCGACAGGAGCTCACTTGTGGAGATAGAAGCACAGTGATGCGACGAACCGAGCACAAATCGCAAACACTTGACTTGTACTTCTCGTTCTTGGCTTCATCCCTGGGTCTGGCGAGACGCCCGCCGCATCGGAAGGCAACGAGTACCGTAAAGCTGTGCAAAGAAGCCGTTTGGAGGACTCGTGGTTGCCATCACGGGCAGTGGGTATAGGCGCGGTGCGGTCAACATTGCCAGCAGGGAGCAAACTTGGCACCTTCAATCTGTGTCGGACCCAGGCTGTCGGTCCGTGATGCCATGCATATCTAACATTCGGAATAGGTCAGTCATCGTGTACAGTCAGGATAATACCGGAGGATGTCATTCTCAGCGACACTGCAAGGAAACAGTTCGCTTTGCTGGACCTACAATATATCGAAACACGGAGACGGATCCGACCATGTCTGGTTGCATGGCGATAATCGATCTTGGCGAACGCAAGTTGGAAGTCAGCCACACACAAATTGCAATTGCAGCAGTCACGTTCAGAAATCTCGAGGCTCGGGATTCTACTAGTAGTCCTCTGCCCTGACTCGATGGCCTTGCGATCAAATTGCATTCCCTGACAGGATATGATACAAGAAAGTTACGCTCATGTACAAGGGATGAAATGGTTGCTGCGGAACACTCTACGCCCCGACGCGATAGCAACCGGCAAACAACTCAAACCGTAGCACGCATATGTAAAGCGTTCAACTCAAACAAGCTCACTGACGGACAAGCGAATGAAGGAGACGGAATTCACAACCATGAAATAAAGGAGGTCAGATCATGAAGATTGCAGAACACTTGTCGTGAAGGGTATGGACTCTGGACAAGGAGGAAAATAGGGGAGACAGGTAGCGAGAGGGAGGCGAAATGACATCGGCGTTTAGGATAAAATGAAGGGTCGTCCCAGTGATTAGTCTACAAGACCACGCAGCCATGTCTCTTGTTGCTCTTGGGCCGGCTAAGAAGGGCAGCCCGAGTGGCATACTGGAACACCTCGCGAACACCCTCTCCCGTTCGTGCTGAGCACTCAAGGTAGTGCTTCGCCCCAATCTTGTTGGCCACAGCCATACCCTATGACACGTCACCAGGTAAATAAATCAATGTCAACTTCAATTGTGGCGACTCACCTCCTCTGGGGTGACAGGACGCTGGCTTGTCTTCCTGAGCTCCTCAATCACCCTGGGATCACGCCGAAGGTCCTTCTTGCAACCGACAAGGATGATAGGCAAACCAGCGCAGAAGTGCATGACCTCGGAGATCCACTGGAATAGGAGGTACTTTAGAACGATGAAAAGGGGTTAGGAGAGACAACAGACCTTCTCCTGTACGTTGTCCAACGAGTCTGGAGAGTCGACAGCAAAGCAGATTAGAATGACGTGCGAGTCGGGGTAGCTGAGAGGCCGGAGCCGGTCATAGTCTTCTTGACCAGCAGTATCCCATAGGGCCAACTCGACGTGCTTGCCGTCAACTTCAACATCCGCCACGTAGTTCTCGAAGACGGTGGGAACGTAGACCTGAGAAAATGATGAACAAGGTCAAAATACGAGGACGGAAAGGGAGGAAGAAGATACCTCAGGGAACGTCCCCTTGGAGAAAACTATCAACAAACAGGTCTGGTGCGTAAATCAGAACGAATGTTGGCGGCGAACGGAGCAAGAGAAAGACCTTTCCACAAGCACCATCACCGACGATGACAAGCTTCCTCCTGATTTCAGACATTATGTGAACGTAGAAAGTAGGACGTTGTTCGTAGAGCGGGCGCTGTTGGAGGTGAAGGTGTTGAGCGAGACAAGAAGTCGCACGATGATACAAGGCGGTCTTTCAATCGGTCTTTCAATTCGTCACGGTCGTGCCACACCTGTGCGCCATGCCGTACAGCCTTCTTAGAGTACCATGTAGTTACATTACTATGGCTGTGGTTGGCCGAGGAGAAGCCCCCCACAGCTCTCATACTCACCCTCGGGCCCGTAGCTACCCATTTTGCATATCTGAATTTCGTCCACATACCATGCTCCAAAATCTACTTTGACGGGCTGGCGCAAGTCAGGCTCTGCTCGTGGTTCCGACAGGACGGCCTGTGCAGCAGGAGACCCGAGCAAAGACTTGTACGCGAAAGGCTGGCGCGGTCCTCTCGCCCTAGGTCGGCGGTAGGTTGTATTGAGGATCGTGCAGTGTAGCTGATGGAAAGCGTTCTCATGAATGACAAGACAGAAGGAACACAACGAACCTTGAGGGGGCGACGGTCCCCAATGAAACCTGCTTCTATAAATGTCTTGTTCACCATCTCTAGCACGTCGTCAGCAAAACAAAAGAAATCCCTGCACACTACCATTTACCGCAGACTTTCCGTAACCGTTTTGCGTCCTCATTTTCGTGCGGGGGACCAAGCCAAAGGACATGCGCCTTTTCTGGATCCCCGCCGTCCGGTGGCATGATGCCCATCATCTGAAGAGGGACTTTAAGACGAGCGCCGCATAGCAGGTCTGATATTTGTGGCCGAAGTGAGGACAGAAGTGAAAGCGCTTCCGAGAGGGTCCTCCTTGAGTTAATCGCTTGGCTATCAAAAGCCATGCTCGATTCCTCGAGCGACATCACGCCCAGCGTCAGGTGCAGTCGACGCGGAGGAATCACGATTGTCCGATCGAGCCCAGGGAGCGCTGGCGTCGTTCCCAACAGTCC
Organism: Xerocomellus dryophilus; assembly: GCA_038089495.1. Lineage (NCBI taxonomy): Eukaryota > Fungi > Basidiomycota > Agaricomycetes > Boletales > Boletaceae > Xerocomellus > Xerocomellus dryophilus. The sequence goes on from JBBPKY010000423.1 coordinate 11,430, forward strand.
GCTCGTAAAGGAAGACACGCATTGTTGAAGTGATATATGATGACCCTGAAGATGGTCAGCGGCGATGGCAGGGGCCGGGACCTGAAACTGACAATTGGAAGCGATATGACTGCCAATGACTTTTGGTCAGCAAGAAAGAGTAGCAGTGAGAGGTGATACTGACAGTGGGTGAGTGGAGGTTTGGCTGTATTGTTTCTACCGTTGTCGCGAGTTCTGAACTGTCGCCTAGCCATGGAGAGTCGGTTCATCCGTCACGAGAACACTGTGCGCTTGGTTGGACGTCTGAGATACACCTGACGGCCCTGAACCTCGCCAAAGCTACGAGTGTAGTACTTGGCTGGTACTGGTGCAGATAAGAGGGTGTCCGGCCGTCTCGGATCAATGTGGCTGTATGTGGCTCGATCAAGGTCTGACTCACCGCTGACTGGATACGTTGCATCTGAATCCCGAGTCCATCAAGCAAAGTTCAATGGACGGGACGACAGACCTGGACCTGGACGAACCATGCTCACATCCGAGCACAGGTTTAGCGAGGTAACGTCAACACTTTCTCAGGGAAAAAGTAAACGACACGGTGCCTTGCACTGACAGCTTTCTAGTGAATGCCCTCCTTTCTGCCAGGCTGGGCTTGTTCTTGTTGCTTTTTCCTTCTCCAAACCTCGCGCCCTCATTCACAGCCTATCTTGTCGTTCATCGCTCTCTTGCTGCCTACTCATTCACTTGTCAATGAGCCGCCTGTCATCCAGAGTTGTCAACGTTCCTTGAGTCTCACGCGGTCCTACCACACCGTTAGCCTATCATATCCCCTGGATCCGGTTATAGATTCTCTTGTGACCACTCCGATTCCTGCCAAAGGTCCTCCATCTCCCCCAACTTGAAGTTCGATATTACCATGACAAACCTTAACGCCCGCTCCAAGGGAAAAAACAAGGAACGAGCATCATCAGCCGGGGGAGGCGGTGGAGGTTCTGGAATTGTGCTGAGCATGGACATGGTTTCGACAAGTTACTATGCGGTGTATGTCCAAGTTTAATATCTTTCGCAGTATGGACTATTGGCTATTCTTCCCAAACCATCACGTCGCGTGCGATACTCATCTATGCTCATATGTCTTATCCTCTCTTCCTTCCCCTTTTCAAGATACCCCACGGCACTTACTCTACCCATTGATTTGCAGAGCGTACACTGTACCGGTACAAGTGGGACCTTCTCAGCAGAACCTCTCCTTACAAGTTGACACAGGCTCTTCCGATCTCGTGAGACATGTTTTCCTCTGCAGCCATACTCTTCCTGAGCCTAGTTTCCCAGTGGATTGCATCCACATCATGTTCATCGGCCTCCTGCGCAGCAACGAGCCGTCTGTACGATCCGAGTTCCTCACAGTCGGCAGGCGCCACCTTTACGATGCAATACCTTTCCGGTGCTGTCGGCGGCCCCATTGTATGGGACCAAGTACAGATTGGGGGCTACATCATTCCAAATCAAGCATTAGGTCAGCCAGTTCATCGTGGTTCCTCCAACTATTCAACCCGCAAAATTACACAGCTGCAGTAACGTCTGTCAACGACGAGCCGTTGTCATATAATTTTAACGGCATTCTTGGTCTTGCCCTCCCCTTGAATTCTTTGATTCAGCAAATCATACCCGCGAGCACGGGTGATTCTCCGGATGGAGCGGCTGTTTCCTCCAATCTCTTCTCCCTCACGCCGGCTACCGATGCACCTTCTCAACCTTTCTTTTCGCTTACTCTTGCACGTCCTGGATCCACCCAAATACCTTCCCTTCTCGGCATCGGTCAGCACCCTCCTCAAATTGTCCCAGATCCTTCAAAAATCCGTTATTCATCCCTTGTCTACGAGGATGTTGGTACACTTTTCTGGAAGACCACCGTCCGTGCCATTACAGTGTATGTCAATGGTCAAGCTTATCCCGTTGCGCTGCAGTCACTATCCGGCGCATCCGAACCAACTGCCCTTCTGGATTCGGGTGTACCATTGATAATTACAACACCTGCGTTGGCCAATGGAATTTATGGAGCGTTGGGTATCGGCCCTGCCTCTGACGGAAATTGTGCGACAATTTCGTTTCACGACTTGACAAATTATTCTCACCACTGCTAGATTATGTCCCATGTGCGACCCCACTCAACATGACCATCACCCTGGATGGTCAAAACGAACTTCCCCTCCATCCTCTCGACTTGACCACGGAACCCCTCGGACAATCAAGTTCGCAGTATTGCACAGGTCTCATACAGACTGATCCCTCGAAGCTCACGGCGACCTCGGACATAGGTGATATGATCCTCGGAGTTCCTTTCATGCGGAATGTCTATACAGTCATGGCATACGAACCGCCAGACGCCGCTGGAAATTTCAACACCTCCGTTCAGCTTGGAACGCACCCAATGCTCGGCCTACTCGGTCTAACGAATGCCACTCAAGCCATGGAGGAGTTTGATCAAGTTCGCGTGTTGAAACAGCCCTTGGGAAGCGGGCCTTCTCAGCAAAGCTTAAGTTCTGAGGACGGCGCGTCACAGCTTTCGATCGGCGTCAAAATTCTTATCGGCCTGGTTGGCTTCTTTGCGCTATGTTTAGCGCTTTTCGCCTTGCGATGCTTCTTTGCACGCAGACGATGGCGGGACCCCTCTCCTGGTGGGAAAGTAGAAGACGGATCGGATCAAGAAATAGAATACGGAGCGTACCGAAGGACACGAAGCAGGTCGAGCGCCGACCAGAGCACGCTTGTGTATAATTCCTTCCCCCGCAAGGACAAGTTCTCACACGAGGATGATTACGCTCCCGAACTCGGCGCACGGAAATCCAAGCTGGGCGACTCTCCCACCGAGTTGGAAATAAGTGATCCTTGGGACCCTCACGCCGGCACCTGGCGCGACACCATCATCGGCACCGAGGCAGGGGAGTCGGCGTCGCCTCATTCGTCCTACCAGCGGCGTGACCTCGCCGACCTCGATATCGGTTCCCCCGAGCTCACGGATGCGTTGCTGAGGGCTCGCGATAGCAGTGACTCTCTGACGAGCGACCCAGCCGAGTTTGGGATGCATTCTGTGGGGATGACTGGGATAGGGACGGCAGCGCGAGGGAGCGTCATCGGTACAGGGCTACGACACGCTCGGCTGAGCTGCGACAGCGCTGCGCCGTTACGACCGACCGTCTCTCGCTTGCGGTCCTCGCACGCACTCACATCGCCACGCGAGTCTGTCAGCGCCTCTTGTGATGCGGACCGGACGCTTTGAAAAAGTTCTAGATGGGATCGTGTTGTTGCGCTCTCCACATACATTCGCTATCCACGCTCGCTGCATCTTTATGGGCTATTTGTAGGGACGTTTTGTTCTTTGTGGCATGGACCCGTTCACGCACATACTTGATCGATATATGTAATCCTACAACTGACTAGTTGCAATGCTACACATGCACACGTATCTCGCAAATCGGCGACCGGGTAGAGAAAGCGTCACACTTGGCGGTTTTGACCTTTTCTCATCGTTCCTACGTTCGATCCAATGCAGGGGGTGACTTTTCCCATCCTGTTCGTACGATTGATTGTCGCATACGGTACACAGGGGCACGTCGCTAGCCACTAGTGAACCTTGTACATCTGCACGGTCACCTCGCTCGCTGGCGCATCTGGGCACCTCCTGACCGAATAATGAATCTCGACATCGAGTTCCCTCGAATTTCCCTCGCTCTTTTTGCAATAAAACGTGCCAGAGACGACGGTACCTACGCGAAAGATCGCGGGTGTCAGCGGGAAAAAGAAAAAGAAACGAAAAGAAACGGGACACCCACCCTCTTCGGCAAGGATCGGGTCTTTGAGCAAGAAGACGGTTTGCATCCAATGGGTCGGTTGACTCGTCGGTCCCGTGCTGAAACTAATGACGCGCTTCTCTTCGCGTTCTTTCAGGCCCGGACCTACGCTGGCCCTGCGCTTGGGCGGTGGTTTGCCTGCGATCGGCCATACCTCCGCGAGGGTGACGTCGCCGTCTCTGGTGAGGCGCACAGGTACGTCCGGTGAGAGAGGTTCGCCGGTGGTGGTGAAGAACGTGTCAAAGTAGAGCACGAGCGCGTGGATTTTTGTGCGCATGAGCGAGGTCGAGGTGAGCGAAAACGGGGACGTAAACTCGAGTTGGCGGGACGTAATGGATTGGAGATGGAGATCCTGAGGAGTGGGGAATAGGTTATGGGCACAAGAAAAGGGGGTCGAGCTCGAAAAGAATCTTACCTTGAGTAGATATGGCTCGCTGACTACCGAGTTCGGGTTGACGACGTCGATGATGGCATCCTTGTATATGCTATGCGCCATTTCAGAGAGATCGAACCCTGATCGAGGTCGCAGTCTGTTCAATGGCATGAGGATGCATGATCGAGGAAAGGCGCACCATATATGTCATTCCAGAAATCCACTCTGTCTTTCATGATTTCGCTGCCCTCGCAGAGCGCCAACATCATCCTGCATTGACTTGGTGCCATGACACCTCCATTCGGACGGAGGAATCTGTCACGTGCATGCAGAACAGAATCGAGCATCGATTCATAGAGTAGTGCATAGCCCATCCATTCGGATATGATGATGTCGACGTGATCAACGCCATCAGGTAGATTGATTTCTTCCACTTTTCCATGTATCACGCTAGGGTTACCCAGGGAGGATAAGGACAACACGATGACGGGAGTTTGAAACAAGGAACCTACGTAATAACGTTCTGCAATCCGTTTTCCTGGACAATTTTTTCGGCCTTTTCAGCGATAGCGCTCGCATCGATAGCATAGACATGTTTCGCGCCGGATTTCGCTGCGAATAGAGAAAGGACACCAGTCCCGCACCCGACATCGAGAACGATGGCATCACGGAACAAAATGGGGTTGGTGAGGATAAATGAGGCGTATGAGGATGTCCGGACTTTATCCTGTATCATCACGGCATGAACATCTGGATATGAAGCGAGTATCGATCATTGTGTCGCAACATCTGCTACGACAAAATGATGCATACCGTTGTATTCATAACTCAGGAAGTAATGCGTGTCGTCATCCCGGGGAACCTCGTCGGTCGATGGAACAGGATCGTTCATGACCTCAGCGATGCTGGAGATGTCCAGATTTTGGGTGACGAGTCTTCGGTAGTCTAACAAGTCGTTTTGTGCCTGAGATAACTTCTTTTCAAGAATATGAATGTGTCTGAGGGCACTGGGGAGGTCCGGAGGCGGATCAGATCCGAAAGGCCCGTCGTCGTCGTCGGACCAGTCGTCAAAATCGAGTTCTAGATGGGAATGATACAACAATAATTACGATGGACCAGATAACTTACGGAGTAGAGGGTCATCTTCGATGACGGGAATAAGATAGTCATCGGATGTGAAGAACGCTTCGGCCCCTGTTAGATTGCCAACATCCGCAGGGGTCGGTTTCTACGCAGGAATGGCATGGTCATCTTCAATGCGAAGAAGAGGATTGTCTATCTTACGTGTTTTCGGATGAAGTTGATCAGTCGTATCCGACGATGAAGATCTAGCTCTGTTGTTGCGAGTCGGCTTCAATAGACCGACGAGCATGATGGCAAAAAAGACGCACTCCATTGTTTGCTCGCAGCATCCAGGTCAAATCCGTGCGTGGATTTATCGTGCGTCAAGGCTTCTGCTGCTGTGGTGAACGTTTTGTCTTCGAAGAGCGATCGACAAGCTTGCAGCTGTCCTTGGTCGGAAACCCAGTCTGCAAAGTTGTTATCTTCTTCTGTATAATCTTCGGAATCTGAGCTTGAAGATGTTGTACGATCGTCTGCGTTGTCTTGGGTATGCGGGGGAACAGCGAAGCGGATGCTCATGTTGGCGTTCGACCAAGTGATCCGGAACTTGGACTGGTTAGCTAACGGACTCTATGTTCGGCTACAAGGCGATTACATCGACAGCAGCAGACCGACACACACGATAGGTACAAGATACGAATTCAATGGCGGACTACATGAAATCCTCCTCGATCGCCTTGCCAGTCTGCTTTGGAGCATCTGGGTCTTCCTCGACATTGAATAGCAGATCATACGATCGTGCAGCCTTTTCTTCTTCCCTCTGCTTCGCGAGTCCAGCCTCTTCCTTTTTCTAGAGTAAAATGATGGGTCTCGGAAAACATGCGAAGCGAGGGATGCTCACTCGTTGAGCAGCTACCGCACGCTTCTCTGCGTTCTCTTTCTTCACGCGGTCGATCTTCTCTTGCTCATGATCGACTACTTTTTCGACTTTAGTTTTGTTGAGGCGATTAACAACGGGGTTCTCTCGCTTGGGAACGTAGACTAGCGCAGGTGTCAGTGGCTTGGATGGTGAGCGGAGGCTCGGAGATAAACGCACTTCTCTTGACCTGGGCCAAATTTGTCGGATTAAGTGTACGTGCATTGAACTGCATAGCAGACGTACCCGTTTGTCGTTATGGAAGGAAACTTGTCCGACAGCCATATCGCCTTGTTTCTTGCGTACAAACTATGTCACCCTGGTCCGTTGATCATTCTGCAGCTCATTCGTACCTTGAGGTTGTCGGCAGGTGTGTATATGATTGTCAGATCATCCTTCTTGTTTCCTGCGATATCGCGGGATAAGAACGAGGAAGTGACGATCCGAGCGCATACTTGCCCTCGATCGAGTTTGCCTTGACCAACTGAGCGCAGTCCGTCAAAAGGGCCTGCGGTATCGCCTCCCAAGTCATGCCTTCGGGCATGCGAAGGTATACGTGAGCAGAAGAGAGTTTGTCGACGTGGAACCAGACATCCTGGGGCCATGCATATTTGATCAGGTCCTCGTCTGATCTGTGCGAGTGAATGGCGGCCTTGTGCACAGGACAACCCGACACATACTTTCGACCTTGTCCTTTCCCATGTAGATGGTCGCTGGTGGCTTCACCGCTAACGTGGTGTCAGAAGACCCTGAATTATGCACCGATGTCCACTCACCGGACGACGTGAAGAAGAGGACCATGACGGGCCGTGGGAAGACCTCGGCGACAAAGGCGGATACCGACTCTGGTCTTCTGACTTGACCTTGACCACATCCACGTCGCTGTGACTTTGGCTCTTTTCATACCAACGTTGAACCGTATCTGCAACTGTGAGCTCCATCTCGACCATCTTCTGTTCTACGTTTATCGAAGTTCAGAATCGGCGCCGGAACACACGAAAAAAACACTCGCCATAATTCAAGCCAAACATGCAACCAGCGCCGAACCGGTTAGGACTTGGTCTGCGTCCACCTTTGCCATCGTATGGCCAGGGCCCCTCAATATCGGCTCTCGCACAGCAGCAACAAATGATGCATCAACCTTTTATGCCCCCTCAGAAACAGACATCTCTGTTTGTCGGCTCGATATCCGGCGGGATCACCGATGCCTTTCTTAATCAGATGCTCGCCGTGAGTGCTGCATTGCTTCCGTCCGATGTGTGACTCATTGCACGTGCTGAATCGTGTTCGAATTGGACGTCCAGGCTTGTGGTCCCGTAAAGTCGTTCAAGCGACTCATCACGCCTGCAAACAAACCGCAAGGATTCGGGTTTGCAGAATTCGAGGATCCAGACTCTGCAATCAGATGCCTGACGCTCCTCCAGGGCATCGAGCTACCAGCGCTCGAGGATGGGTGCGCGAACAAAAAGCTTCTGGTGCGTCCCATCCCTATCGGGCTGATCGTTTCACGCCTACGTCGCATACGTTTCCCAGATCAAAGCCGACGAGAAGACCAAGCTGTTCTTGGATGCCTACTCCGCGCAAAAGATGAAGACAGACGTGAGCCTCGTATCATTGTCGTATTTTCACGGCTTACATGGAAACAGACGGACGAAGCCATGGTGCAGCAAGCCAAAGCCAGGATAAACGAGCTTGTCCAAGAGATCAATCGTACTTCCCAAGACGCAGCTAACAACGGCCTTCTCGACAAAGAGAAATACGTCATACCTCCTCATCTCCATGATCTTCAGGAAGCTGATCTCCCAGAAACCCAACGCGGCCTCGTCATCTCCGAGATTGCGCAATTTCGCGAACGGGCCGCGAAGCGTGAACGAGAGAAAGTACGAGAAGTTCGCGAGAGTATACCGAATCTCATGACTACGGTACCGAGTGGACCAAAGTGGGGTAAGCCACAGTCGCAGCAGCCATCTCAATCGACGCCTGGAAAGGGTCAACAGGCACAGGGGAAAGGTCCACAAAGTTACAGCAAACCTGTCGGCTTTGTGAAGGCGGAGGATGCGAGTGCTGCGACGGGAGCGTTGGATGAGCGGAGTAAAGGCCCAAAGACTGACGAGGAAATGGAACGGGATCGGAAGGATGCCAGAAGGCGCGATGAGGAGGTTTCCTTCAAGGATGTGAGTATTTCATTCGACCGGCAATAAGATGTTGCAGATGCGCGCAGTAACGCTGAGCATGTCTCTACAAATCTCGCAGAGAGAACGCCGCTATGAGCCTCGAGAACGAGCACGTACAGCTGCGCTGGAACGGTCAATTGCGCGTCAAAACGCTATCAAGGAAGCTGAGGAACGGGATCGCGTGGAGATGCAAGCTCGACTCGATGTCTGGGACGACGACGAGAGTGATGAGTTGTTCTACGTTGACAGGTGTGTCCACCCGGTTTTCGTCGTCGTTTTATTCTGTTAATGCAATGGCACTGCTAGAACACGCTGGCGACAGTCTCGTGCACGCCGAGTCTCAGCAGAAGAAGCGGCAGACGCCGAATCGCGCGCTTATGAGGATCGTGAAGCTGAAAACCTCCGAATCGAATCAGAGAAGTTCCTTGCTCGTCAGATGGAAGATATGCAAGCTCTTGCCGAAGAACAACGTAAAGCTGGAATGCTTCTTGATGATGGCGCACCGGTCAAACTCAACATGTCGATTGTACCTGCGCCGGTGAGAGCTGAAACTGCGCCAAAGGACGCCAAGGCCGCCGTATTCGGGCAAGAGGAAGAGGAAGAAGACGATATCAAGAAACGGAAGGTGCCGTTGGTCAAACTTGATTTCAGTGCTGCGGAGGGCGAGAAGGCGAAGGAACGGCTGCAGACGATCAAGGAGTCTGTTCCTCACGATAAAGAGACCTTGTTCAAGGCGAAGGTCAGATGGGATGGTCTCAACGATGTACGCTCGTGTTTTCTTCTTTGCGAGTTTGCTAACCTGTTTTCTTAGAGTATGGTTGACCGAAAGCTCGAGCCGCTGGTCAAACGTCTCATGGTTAAATATCTCGGTGAATTAGAAGACGACGACCTCATTATGTTCGTCCTTGAACATCTCAAGGACCACAAAGGTCCCCAGAAGCTCGTAGATGGCCTAGAACCCGTATGAATTCGATATGTAGCGGGAAATAGGTTTACTGATCAGGTCCTTGCATAGGTTCTGGAAGAGGAAGCCCAAGAATGCGCTATCAGCGTCTGGAGACAAGTCATCTTCGAAAGTATGGCGTATGGCGAGGGTCTCCTCACGGAACGCATGATGGTTGATTAGGAGTACTAGGAAGGATTGGGCATTGGAACGTGTTGGGGCCCACGCATCGATACCTTTTCTTTGCTCGTGATAAAGGGCAGGTGCGTTGTAGCATTAACATGATGCATGACTAAGATGTACGAGTTCGGGGTGCGGGTAGCTGTTTGGCTGTTTTTCTTGGTGCACTTCCAGTCCAAAGAGAAGGCGTGAGCGTAGGGCATACCATTCGTAAGTACACCATTGCATCTCCTACACAAATGATATTTTCTTGCACGCAAGCTGGAGTCTGTTACGCATTCATGTGAACATATATGGGAACATGTGATCGCGATGTTGCATGTTGAGTCCATAATACCTTTCACGCGCCTTGAGCATATTGACCTTGGCACATTGGTCTGAGCACCGTGCCCAGACAACGTTCTTCATTGGGCCCAGCTCCTCAACGAGAGGTATCTGAAAGTCGTCTATGATTCCACAACAATGAACTTGGGGGACATGCGACGGTGGTGTTGTCACCATGTTCTGGTCGCCAGTCAGGTAAGCATAGCACGCGTTTCCTGCCGACGAGTCAATATCATGTGGCGCGAGTTGGCACTCCTGTTATCACTCGACTGGACTACCACTATCACTTAGATGAGTCTGTCGAACTTGACGCGGCGTTGTAGTCCCATTAGGACGTGGATGATCGCTCCAGCTAACTTTAGTCTATGTGCTGGCTTCCGGAGGTGTCTCGCGGAATGACGTAAGTCGGCGCCTGCCTCGGATCCATTGCTTCAAGAGACTCTGTTACCCATCGGGATCGCTCCCCGTGCCAGCCGCGCGGTCCCCATTTGTTCCGGGGATTACGCTGTCAGCACATTTGCCCACGCAAGAAACAGGTTCTCCCAGCGCACAACAACTTGTCGCATGGTGCGTTGGTACCCTGGGAACCCACAGTACGTCCTGGGATATGCGCCTGATCGTATTGACGCCGGACGGTCACTATATATACAGCGTACTGAAACCTTTCGGTTGTCTGTCGGTTGTCCTTGATTTTATATTGAGCGCCGTATGATCAATCCATGAGTTTCTGATTTGTTCCTGCCAGTGAGGCATAATGAGTAGCGATGATCCAAGTATGCAGACTCGAGTGCCTGTCTTACGAGCGCAGCAGTTGTGAGCCACCAAATATGGCATGACCACTCCAATTTTGCCACGCTCGCGGTGATGCACGATGTCCTGGTTCCCAGCCGCTTCGGTGTAAGCATGCCTGCTTTGATTCATCGGGCATGTCCGGGTCGGGCTAGTAATTCGCCCGATCATAAAAAGTGCCGGTGGTGTAGACTCATGAGAACCCGTTCTTGTCTGAAGGTCCAACGTGGCGACGCGGACGCAAGTTCAGATCACGCCGCTTCTCGACGCTTCGAGGCTTTCCAGCCTAAATGCTTACATCCTTGAAGCTTGCCGCCCTCGTCGGGTTGGCCCATTATACCCTTGCTGTACCCCAGGCAGCAACCACCCCGACAACGACGGGAGTACCCACTGTGACCATCTCGACCGAGGTGGCTAGCCC
>JBBPKY010000424.1:3584-22425 GCA_038089495.1 Xerocomellus dryophilus
AGTTGGATCGCGACTGGCTTTGTTGGCCAGGATGGGATTTGCGGATGCAGCCATGGCCAACGTTGTAAGGCCCTTCTTAGCGGGTGCTCCTTGGTACAGGGTGAGGTTCATCCATCGGACAGCTTCGTCCTTTCCCAACAATCTGGCGACACGATTCGTCACCGTGTTCACCACTAACGAGAAGGTTAAACACTACGCACTGGAAACCAATAGAGACAAACCTTTAATTCCAAGCAAGGTCGGGTAGACGACAAACGCCCCACTCTCGTCCCATATAACATTGCTCCACATCCCTGGTATCCGTCCGTCCGGACCGGGCATTTCGAGTTCACGTTCCACTGCAAGGCGTCGACCGAACTCCATGTCCTCGACCTTGTATACAGCCGTCCCTGCTTGCTGCATTTCTTGGATCGCGGTAAGAGATTCATCGTATTTCCGAGCTAGCTTTCCGGACAGGAACGAAAATATGCGGACCTGCCGGTCAGGTAGAGAGAATGTCACAAATGAGTTGGAGTCGGGGGAGAGGGTAATGCACGTGGGTATTGATTTCGCCTAGGGAACGTAAGTTGTCAAGCTCTTTTTGCATCGAACGTAGACATACCTTTTTGAACTCGTATAAATCAGTTGAACTTTTGAATGACCACATGCCAGGGACATTCCTTGGGAGCTCAAAGGGTTCAATGGGTTGCCAAAACTCGACAAATCCATTTTCATCTGCGGAGACGACCGTGTCATATCGGTCGCTGTACTAAAGAGCTTTCAATACTTTAACCAGGATTCGATGGAACAAGACATACAGCCATTAGGTGAACAGGTGAACGGTGCAGTTTTTCGATCGAGACAAGCGGTTTCTCATCGCCTCTGCCATCGTATATTCTAATAACACCAGAGTTTTGCTCTGAGCTGCCCCAGGGAATAAGCAACAGGATGACACGAGAGAACACCTCAAAGCTCACACTGCTAGCAAGCCTTGAGCCTGACCACGCCTGTGCACCCAGCAGCATGCACGCGGCACGAAGCCGAGCTTGAGCATGTTTATCATGTCTTTTCCAATTAGTGTCAGCGCAAATATCTTGATGCAAGCGAACTACGCGTACCAAAGTTTACGACGTCGAATACCTTTGCCGACCCATCTTCTGATATACTAGCAAACAACTGACCATCCGCGCTCGCTGAGACACCCACGACCGGTAATGCGTGCGCTCGGAAATGTTTTACGAACTCGATCCCCGTTTCTTGCTTCTTCCATAACTTCAAGTGACCGTCGATGGATGTGGTAATGAGGAAATTAGTCCTGTGACAAGAGTGAGCGTACTTGACGGGTTGCGTGTTCGCGAGACGCACTTGGTTACGACGCAGAAATTCAGCGCGTCTCGGTGCATGAAAGACTGGTAATATTGGTCTGCATTTGGAAGATGCTCGAGGTATAGCTTTTCGTGTGGAAGGACTAATTCACGGGAAAGCAGGCTCAGGGGTATATCCAGAGCAAGAGAGGACATGATATGCTCACCTTTTCGTTTCTTCTTCACCGCTCCATTCGCGTCGGACGGTATGGGCATCGGCCCGATGTCCTCGTCGCTTTGGTCGTCATACGTAGATGCATCTGCAGCAGGTGCAACATTCTGCTCGTCTCGTTCTCGCTTTCCGAGCACGGTCGCCTCGTTTTCTGAATCTGACATCACAGTAATTTGAGTCTGAGTATACGTGGGGGACTCGTCTCAATAGGCTTGCTGTTTTAGGAAGTTGTTTCCCATCCCTCGGAATTGATCGTGAGGAGTGGTACTGTTAGACAGGTGTACACAAAATCCCAAGGTAAACATATAAGCTACATAACGATGCAATCCTTGTCCGCCTTTGACGACGCCTCCTTGGCACGCTGCGCCTCCTCCTCTGCCAGCAACAGCTTCTCCTGCTCTGTCAGGAGCTGTGGTTGCGTCAGCACCTTTGCGATGATATTACTTGAATATCAAACGTACCCCTTTCTTCGCTCGTTCCAACATGGCCTTCCTCTTGCTCTCTCTTTCCGCCTTGGCGCGACTAACGACGTGTTGATATAGCAGTGTATGTTATGCCGTGGCAAAAATAGATGGGGGAACGAAAGACAGGGGATCCAAAATTTTCGCGATTTGCGAGTTGGAAGGTGTTCGACAGGCGACAGGCGATGGTTTCCGTTCCACAGTTGGCGATGGAAATGACGGTGATGCAGGTGGAGATGGGGAGGTGCGGGAAGAAAGAGTGCTAACGGGTTATGAGTGCTTACTGAGCGACAAGGCCGAGACATGACTCACCGATCACTCTTTGGGAAGGGGTTCCTCAAGGCAGCAAGTTTCGAAGGGGTTGAAGTTTCGGACGAGGGCAGAGGGGCACGAGGACTGGACGCATTCGATGTCTGCGTAGTGAAAGTCTTTGCGGAGAGCCTGAAACCTGACGATAAAGACGTGTTCTGCAACTTGGAAGAGGAAGCTGCGGTCGACGTAAGGCTCGAGCAGCTGTGGTCCTTTGGGAAGCGGTGCTGAGGACAGTACTGCTTCCTGCAGGCCTGTGGTCCGGGTCAGGATGTACTCGGATGAAAAGCAGGGCGGGACGCACATTACAAGCGATCGGTGCATAGAGAACCTTTCCACATTTGCCCCGTGCACACACAGGCTGAGACCTGATCCTGCCAGATTTCCCCGTCATGACACTACACTCTGCATTGATATGACGTTCCATGCGGATGTTGGGATCCTCTCCGGGGGGTATAGCAACTGGGTTATTGCATAACGGACCTAGAAATGTACGTGAGCAGACGAGCCCGCAGCCGATAGAGCGACTCACAACTGGGAGCAACACGATTATGCTTGCTTTCGTCGTATTGTGGACAGTGATGCGCTGCGACGAGAAAGTGCTCTCCGCAGAAACTCCCTGAACAGTGTTGGCACTTGAACGGAAGGAAGTCGACGAGCAGACAAGAGGACTCGGAGCATTGCTGCCCGACAGACAAGAGCTGGGTATCCCGCTCGGCGCTGGTGTTGGATGCCATTGCGACTAGATGGTGAAAGTAAGGAGACAAGCGCGTTTATAAGCTCGGACGCGCGTCTGGACGCGCAAGCCTGCCAGGCTGTGCAGGGAACTCTCCAGGACGTTCTCTCATCTTTCTACGATGTTGGTCGTGTCGTTTGTAAGCACAGTCAACTCGCCATCTGTTCGCTGACATTGCTCCAGATCAGACATGGAGAGTCTCTCGACAACCTCGTGAGTGGCATCATACTTGGCCATCGCTTCGAGCTGATCTTCGTGCACAGAAATCGATCTGGGCGGGTGCAAGTGACGCAGAGCTGAGCGAACTCGGTGAGCAGCACCCATGAAATACTTGCCATTGACCAATCCAACTATCAGGCGTACGAGTGAGCAGACAGATCCTCTCTTTCCACTCATTCCTTATCTCAACATCCATAGCAAGCCAAAGCACTCGGTGAATCCTATGCCAGCATCCGTCTTCATGCGATCGTCACCTCAGACCTCAAGCGTGCCCATGCAACGGCCGTGGCTCTCCTCAACGACCAACCCGACCCAAAGCCATCCTTCAAGGTGGATCGCGACCTTCGAGAAGGAAGCTTCGGTGACGCCGAAGGCAAACAGTTCTTGATATCCCGGATTCCCAATAAATCGCTCGATGATCATTTCAGGGATGGTCAATACCCAGTGTTATTCGGCCGAAATGATAAATTTCCCAACGGAGAGAGCTTGGAGGACGTTGCCGTACGAGCGGAACGCTGCATTAACGATCTTGTATTGAAACCCTACCTCTCTCGAGCTATTTCGTCGGGTGCCGAAGACGTACACATTGCAGTGGTTAGCCATGGTCTCTGCATTAGTGAATTGGTGCCTGCTCTGCTGAAGTGGAACGACGGCGGTTCGCCAACCAGGGACTACAAAGGCTTACAGAATACCGCTTGGACCAGAGTCACTGTACAAGTCAAGGTAATGTTTGACCCGCTGCGACTAGTGCGTTTGACCAAGCGTGTGCAGCCTGGCGCGGAAGTACCACAAATAACTGATGAGCTCGAGAACCTACCCCCGTTAATCGTCACGGTGACCGACGTGAACCGACACGAGCACATCACTAACGTCGTGAGTCACCCTCTTCACGATGCTGTTCACTTTTCCTGATGATCGTTCTCAAGAAACGTCAGAAGGGGATCGTCAAGCATGACCCTAAACAGCAGAGTATTCGCGAATTCTTTGGTGGGGGTGGCGCGAAGCAGACCGTCGAGGAGGTAGAGCACGGAGAGAACAACGAGATGGATGATGTAGAGATAGGAGAGCGCAATTAATCCACGGATGCTACATGCGTCTAATGCGGAGATGAAGAAATTTCAACGACACGATGTAGCGGAACGGCTGACCTATGTAAGAGTTCAAGCATATGGAAGCAACTTTTTCAGGGTGGCCGTCTGTGATTGACTGGAGTACGTCGTCTGAGCGAGGTTGTTTTTCCGTGCGGGCCTCTTTGATACATTCTTGTGCGAGTGGTTGGCATGGGCCTGGATGGCAAAGACCGGTTAGTCGACCGAGCTGCACTCGGACACGAAACACGGACTCGTTTGAATTTTCCGCTCGCGATGGCGCGCCATCTCTTTTTTGCGCCGCTGTGCGTCTTTAGCTTTGGAAAGCTGGCGATGGCCGACGTCGAGAACGACCGCGCTGTCGCGAGCAGATTCAAGAACATGTTCAAGATGGTGGATCACGTGCATCGCTGTCTCTCCGAGCAACTGCCATGACTGACCCGCAGGACGACGCCGATCGCGTACGGACGCTCTCACTGTGAGACCTCGTTGACGCTGATTCACCCACCAGATCCGCGCAAAGCGTCTTGCAAAGCTGCAGGCCGGGCGATCAAGTGCACCATCGCCCGAGGCTGCATCCACATCAGTCCCTCCAACACCCAAGTTGGCTCAGCCAAAACTAGCTTCGCCAGCTCCCCCGGTTGCCCAGACATCTGTGCCACTCAAGAGGAAACAAGTCCCGGTCACGAAGCTTGATATACGCACTTGGGAGGATGAGACGCTTACACAGATATTCAAAGTTACACTCAAGGTAGGTACTTTGGAACAGCTCGTCGTCTCAGACATCTCACAACCAGTAGCGTTCAGTAGCGGAGCGCAGCAGCTATGACATAGTGTGGCTCAAGGGCCTTGAAGCCGAACTTGCTTCAGAGGGATATCGTGAGTCGGGTTTACGTTCAACTTTACACAACCAAACCGAGACATGGAACAGCCTCTACAATGAACCTCTCCGGGGACATTGCCGATCGCCTTCTTATATCTCGACTTGAGCTGGACCCTCAGCAAATGTCGTGAGTTCAGTTCACGCATCCAGTCTATCTGTTATAGACCCCGTCCAGGGATGACTTTGAATACGTTGCCGTGCTGGCGTCTCTCCCATCCCAAATGACTGTGTTTGAGTATTTGGTTGGCTGCTGGAAACGTCTCAATAGCGCAAAAACGAACCTGATCAAGAAGGTTGGCGTAATTCGTGGCGTGTGTGCGAAATGCTCATACGTGGTCCCACAGAACCCGGTCAACGAGTTGCAGCAAGCGTCTGCCATCCTTGAAAAGATTCGAGATCTCGTCATCAGTTATACTGGTCTCACTCTGCAAGATCCAGAAATGTTCCCCCAACCTTCAGGGTACGTATCAAACTGTGCACCACGCATTCACCACCACTCTTATGCGTAACACAGCCGAGAGCTTGGTCCATCTGAATTTGTTGGCTCGCTGTTGTCACTGTCTGCTCTCTCCACGCCCCTCATGACCGTATCTTCCCCGAATCATGTCCTCTCTCCAACAGAAGTTAAGCCCTTCCTTCAAGACCTTGCTCGACGTTTTGAACCAGACAACGAGATCGATGGCGTGCTTGGACCGGTCATACGACAATTGTTATTTCACCCGTCCCTTTTCAGACCCGAGGGTTTAGCAGGAGGTGACTCTTCTTGGCGAGGTGTAGTTGGTGGCGTGGAGGCACTTGTCTCAATCAAGAGCATAGCAGTCATGTTTACTCGACTGGACGAGTGGAATCCATCGCATGCTACGGCGTCTACGTTTGAGACGGTGACATTGATGGGTCCTCTCTGTCGACTCGGGGTATTCAGTAGGGAATGGGTGAGATAAAGCACATGCTTGTGTTGCCATCATCATGACAGTTATTGCAGCCTGCAATTGCGCAAAGTTATTTTTCTGAACCCACCAAACGTTCACGGAACGACGTGGAGTCCTCTACCGCGAGTCTCAGGGGTACAGTGAAGAGCCTGCAGGTAAGTAGGCCATGACAAGTTAAATATCGAGCATTTAAATCACCTACTCGCAGTCATCACTCTTTCAAATATTCAACACTCTCGTACGTGCATCTCCGGAGTCCAGGGAAGGAGTATTAGAGTACTTCGCTACCGCAGTCAAGCTGAACATCAAGCGAGCAGGGATGCAGGTATGTGGGACGCACAGCCTTTTCTTGCGACGCTTTCATATGCGCTTTTTAGGTGGATCCACAGACGGTTGCAAGCGACAGCTTCATGGTCAACTTGCAAAATGTACTTCTTAGTTTTGCAGAGCCTTTCATTGACGCCCGATACTCCAAGGTTTGTCACACTCGATTTGGTAATTCTTATACCTGATGGGCCAGATAGATGGATCGCATCGACCCGTTGTACTTCGCTATCTCGAATCGTATCGATGTGAGCGAGGAGACACGCATCAAAGCCACGTCGGAGGAGGCGGGACAATGGGCAGAAGCAAACAAAGGTGATGGTAAGCTGCTTAGATCTTGGCAATCGAGTGTAGGCGCTTTATCCATGGGACAGCTGCAACGCCAAACTTCATTTCCGATATCTTTTATCTCTGCAATGCCATGGGTCATTATGGCTACCTTAGAACCACGCAGACATACGATGACTTCGCCAAGCATCACGACGAACTGCAACGTCACCACGATATGATCAATGGCGATGGCTCTTGGATAGGCGTTCGTTGCACTCATTTCTCTGTCTGTCTATTCTGCGCTCACGTGCTTTTCAGAGTCCCGTTCATACACGGACGGAAACAGCCCTCGACCAAATGAAGGTGCGCGTGCTCTGTCTAAAGGGACATCCGACATGCACCGTCTGATTTATGACCCAGACAGAGATGGCGAAAATTCAAGCGCATCAATTCGCGTTTCGAGTGCAATTGCTTGAACCAGACTTTGTTCTTCGATATATCGGTTTTACCAATTTTGTCTCGACCTGGTTGATACGGGGAGTTGACCCCAAAGGTTTGCATCCTACACCCCTGACCGAGTACGTTTGTTTCCGACGAACGGAGATGTCTTATTGAGCATTTGGCAGATTACCCCTCCCTCAGGAAGTTCCCATGTCATTCAGGGTACTTCCGGAATATATCTTGGAAGACGTTGTAGAGTTTTTCCTTTTTGTCACTCGGTACGCTGTCCTTCCAACACTCCCAACATATATTTATGGTCGAATTCTTCAGCCACTCACCGGACAGCCTGGATTTGTCCGGAAAAGACGAATTACTCGTGTTCGCTCTCACTTTCTTGACATCAACCTGGTACATCAAGAACCCTTTCCTGAAGTCCAAGATTAACGAGGTGTGCACCTGAAATAGTCCTAATGGGCAATGCTTATATTCTCGTAGGCGGTGTTCTACGGTGTCCTGCCATATGGAAATGAAAGAAGTGGGATCTTGGGTGGAGTGCTTAACAGCCATCCCTTGGCACTGAAACATCTGATCCCGGCATTGACACACTTTTATATTGGTGGGGATACTTTGGCCTCTGTGCATCCATCCAGATTCTGAGACAGTCATTCCAAACAGAGGTTGAACAGACAGGAGCAAGCTCACAGTTCTACGATAAATTCAGTGAGTGCTCTTCCTATTGTTATGAGGATTCTTTTAAATCGTGTTCAATTCCGATTCCCTAGATGCTAGGCAAGTCCTGTGGCTCCCGTTGATATGATGGACCTAACGGACCCTGAAGGAGGAACATCGCATACATCCTTAAAGCAATCTGGAGCAATCCTGCTCATAGGCAAGCACTCAATGCGGAAGCGCGGTAAGTATCCCATCTCACGGTAGAGAGAGGCCCTCCGTGTTCACGAGTCTTCCATAGGGACGTCGAAAAATTTGTTCGCTTCATCAATTTAATGATCAACGACGTCACCTACCTCATGGACGAGTCACTCAGCGAACTGACGCAGATCCACAACATTCAGACTGAGATGCGCGACCAAATGGCTTGGGCAGCTCGCCCTGCTCAATACCGGCGCGAACGCGAGAGCACGCTCCGTGGGCTCGAGCGTCATGCGTCCAGTTATACCACCCTTGGTAAATCGACTGTGGGGTTACTTAGGGACTTTACTGCAGAGACAAAGGCGCCGTTTATGATGCCCGAAATCGTGGACAAGCTGGCTGCCATGTTGGATTACAACCTCGAAGCGCTCGTCGGCCCCAAGTGTGGAGAGCTACGCGTCAAGGAACCGGAAAAGTACCATTTTGACCCAAGACAGCTGCTTAGTGACATCCTGCAAGTATATCTAAACTTGAGTGACCAGGACGAGTTTGCACGTGCAGTCGCCAACGACGGACGCAGTTACAAGAAAGAGCTATTTGAAATGGCTATCGAGCGATCCAGAAGGATTGCGCTGAAGGCGGAGTCCGAGCTGGAACACATTCGTTTATTCGTCGTCAAGGTCGAGGAAGCGAAGGCGACGATCGAGGCCGAGGAAGATCTGGGAGAAGTTCCGGATGAATTCTTGGGTAGGCTCTCGTTCTTGCAACGCATCCCCCGAACTTAACCACGCTGGGATTGTAGATCCGTTGATGTTTACATTGATGCGCGACCCAGTCATTCTGCCTTCTTCGCGGACGGTCATTGACCGTGCTACGATCAAATCGCACCTCCTGTCAGACGCCAAGGATCCGTTCAACCGAGTCCCACTTACGATCAACGAGGTCATTCCAGGTAAGCTACTTGGTGTTTCTTGCTGCACTGCGTTGACTTGGGCGCATAGATTTAGAGCTGAAAGCAAGGATAGATGCCTTCGTTGCTGAGCGACGCGGCCAGAAAGCCAGATCTGCAGGAGATGGTGATGTAGTGATGTCGGACTAAACACAAGTACCTTTCGGATGTACAGCTAGTGTCCACTCTATCTTTTGTGCAGTAATTTTACCAATGTATGGCGGCTACAAGCAGCGTTAACGTTTACTTCTTTCTCTTCTTACCTCCACCACGACCCAGGCTTATTGATCCTGCTCTGCCTCTTCCTGCTGTCCCTCCCCTCCCTAGTTTCGGCGGTCGACCACCACGACCAGCTTTCGGTGGGACCGATGCTGAAAAGTTGTCATGATCATTCATTCCGGGGAGAGCAGGTCCACCACAAACCTGGCGAAACCTCTTGCACCTCCGGGTCATCTTCATAGTCCGTCCCCGCGTCCGTCCCCGTCACGACGCTGTCCCTCGGCGTAAACGCCGCCTCGTCCCCGCTCTCCTGCGTCAACGCACTGCTATCGCTGTCCCCCCCGACCAGCCCCGCCATGTCCGCCTTGTTCCTGTTCCGCTTCGGCGCTTTCGACTTGCGCGTCTTGCTCGCCTGGCGTGGCGAGGGCGCGGGCGTCGACGACGGGATGGAGGCCGTCGCACGCACGCGCCGCACCGCGACCAACGATTCGAACGTCTCGTCCGCCGGCAACGCGAACTCGTCGCGAAAAAAAGGATGGCGCGAGAGGTTCTCCGAGGGGGACGGGGAGCGTATCGCGTGCGTTTGCGCTTGGGGATATGGACCCGCGTTGTCGAACCCGTCCGTTTCCTGTGGGATCGCCGTCGGTCAGTATCTGGTGACGCGCTGCACGTGGGGGTCGTACCGCACTCTCCAATGCCTCGAGATCGTAGCAGGTCCTCAGCTTGGCCCAGATGCTCTCTACGGGGATGACGCGGCCGGTGTCGTTGTGGATGGCATTGCGAATAGCGAGGATGTGAAAGTGTTTGTGTATACCGACCGGGCGCGCTCGCATCACAGAGCGGAGAAAGGAGATTTCGCCCTCGACGCTATCGAGGAACTCATCTGGTGTCTGGTTGTCCATTGCCATCAACGTTTCGAGAGCAACATTTGGTGTTTGTTTGGCAGCCACAACGGGGTCAGAATGACATACTAGTAGAACAACATGCATGGCTATACAACAGTGATGCTGGTCCACTATACGGTGGCCGGGTATAACGCTATTTTATAAACAGTAGCAAGGAATGAACACAGTCGGGTGAAAGAATGATTAGTTGAATGATTGGATTGCGCCAAGTCTACCAAGATGACCAGAGTTCAGACAAAGTGCTGTTTGTTCATGTCCATTATTGCATGCAAGAAAGCGATGGAGAATGACGAGAGGCCCGGTGGGAACCGAGATGCACGGTCTACTACGACAAGACGCTTTGCGTGTCATCTTGACGCGAAAATTGTGACGAGGACGATAAACGGAACGTATGTAAACAATGACACGACTGCCATGACACGGCATCGGAAGCGCCATATTCTTGCGTCTAGCGTGGGAGAATCAGATACCGAGGCGCTAGAAGACAAGCGGAGCTTACCATGTTCTATCTGAGGGTCATCGATAGCTACGCCTTTTTCGGCATCGACGTCCCCAGCGATTCTTGTCTTTGGGACACGGAAGAAAAGCCCAGCTATCCACCAAACAGGGAATAACAAGAAACCCAAAAAAAAACACCATGCTTGTATTGGTGAACCCGGTTCGTCCTCCGTCGCAAATCGAAGTCCCCATGGTGTGTCGTCGAGCTTCTTCGGAGGCTTGCGGGGATCTCGCATGTGGAACTTGGTCGATCTGCTGACGGATGGAGCATGTGGTGATACGATTGCGCTTATAGGGATCGAAACTTGGGACATGGATTGACGTCGTTCGTGCTTTCTGGTCGTACTGGGAGTGGGAAGTTGACGGGAAGGAGTGGACGTAGCACGCGAAGGTGTACGAGGGGGAGCAATGCGAGAGCCAGTACTGCTGGAAAGAGACGTAAAGTGGTGATTGCGACTTGCGGATTGGGGCGTCTCTTGCACAGACGACGGTCGCGATTGCACGGGGGTAGTGAAAGGAGAGGTCGCCGACAAGCGAGCGCGCTTGCGGTGGTACGACGATGGAGCGTGCGAGGAGTTTGAGACTCGCTGACCTTTGTTTCAATTTGAGACAGGGCCGATAGAGCGGGCTGAGACGTAACCAAGGACGAATGACACTCACTTCGAGTTTCGGAGGGAAGGAGAAATGTTGCGCGTTGTCCTTCCTTCTTTTGTTCCGGGGGAGTCAGGTCGATGTTGTCCTCTGCTTTGCGCTTCCCTCTACTCTTATCGCTCAGGTGCCTAGGCGCAGGCGTGGGGGTGGATGGTTCTCCCTGCGCAGAAGAAACCATGGGGGCGTTGGTGGGGGAAACGTGAGAGGGCAGCGATC
Source organism: Xerocomellus dryophilus (assembly GCA_038089495.1). Taxonomy (NCBI): domain Eukaryota; kingdom Fungi; phylum Basidiomycota; class Agaricomycetes; order Boletales; family Boletaceae; genus Xerocomellus; species Xerocomellus dryophilus. The sequence continues at coordinate 15,068 of JBBPKY010000424.1, forward strand.
GTGATGGTGTGAGAGCAAAGGAAGGAAGGAGCGCCTGGGGCGCTTCCGACAGGGTTCGGGCAGGGTCGCTTAACCTCAAAGAAGTATATTTGGCGCCACTGGCCTCGTTGTTCCGGCTATTCCGAGATTCAATAGCTGACAAGCTGCGCTTCACCTCGGTCATTGTGAATCTTCCTGGCTGCTGGCTGCCTCTGCGGTTTCCAAGGTCGAATTGAAGAGAGTGTGGTCTTGGGAATATTACTTCCCGGGCGTCTGAACGAGACTCGCGTGTCAGATGATATTGTGGTACCCAAGAAATGGGCTTGTGCGCACCTGCAGGCGTCGCTGACGCTCTGAGCGGGGGAGGGGAGTTTGGTCGCGATGGATGAGGAAAAGGTAAAAACGATGGTGACATGGCGCCCTGATTAGGCCTACGATCGGGGTCCGCGCTTCTACCACGTGCCTTACGTGTTTCCGAGGACTCCGGAAGCACGTCGGGAGCGGGTGTATCCTGGGCACCGCCCAAAGAGAGCCTCAGAATCTCTCGCGAAACCTCGGCGGGCCACGCTTGATTCGCATGCGAGTTCACTCCTACACTGGCCTGGTGGGAACTCCAGTCTGCACTCGTCCGTCGCCGCCGTGCATCTCCCGAGACAGTCCTTGCACGCCGACGTCGCTCGGGACCATCGGGGAGTCGAGTCTCGCGTTGCTCTGCCATGGTAACCTGCTTTGTCTGAAGGCTAGAACGATCTCGAACCGAACGTCCGAGCTTGAAAGACAACGAAGCGAATAAATCGTCCTTGCGTGGGGTACGACGGTTTGTTGGTAATGTGTTTGAACGATCGCGAAATGCGGACAAAGCTGGTTGCCCAGTATGTGTACGCGAAGAGAGTGTAGCTGCCAACTCTGGGTGTTCAAGGGGAGGAAGGGGAGGCGGTGGAGAAGGGTATGCAGCAGGTTTATCAGGAGGCGTCGGATGGCCGAACGTGTGAGGTGAATCAATGAGTAGTTCTCGATTTGCAGGGGTCGTTAAATGAGAAGACGTTGCATGAGCTGCCGCTGGAACTGTGTGAGAAGATGGTGTTTGTGGCGTTGGCGGATGCCTCTTGGATGTCATCGTGTTCGTCGGAGATGAGGGTTTGCTACCGAGTCGGATGTCGTGTGACTGTCGCGGTGATCGCATGCTGGGACTTGAATGCCCTTCGTGCGCGCCGAAAGAGGGTCGCGAAGGGTTGGTGAGACGACTCAAACTGAACGTAGACAGGGTGCTGTCTGCGCTGAGGTGCTTACTGTCTCTCGTGGGCGACGGAGAAGGTGAGGTGCTCTTGGGTTTGTCCGGAGTAAGACCGACATCTGGAACTCTGCGTTTCCTTCCAAACGTCGACCATTCACCACCGGCTGCGATCTTGGAGATGCGGCTGATGGGGGGCCTCGATTGGGTTCGTGGTGAGATGTCCACGGATGAGCCGGGGAGAGGCTCGGACGAGAGATCTGTCGCTCTGGAACGGGAACGAGTATTACCACTGCCATCTGCGGGCAAGCGGGTGCTCGGGGTGAGACCGAGAGGCAGGGTATCCTGGGGTTCGGCCTCGAGGAACGAACTTGGATCCTCGAGAATCTTGCGGTCGATCGGCGCAGAGGGCCCTTGCTGGGTGTCTTGCGAGGGCGGCGCTGGAGCGGGTTGGCGACGGCGGAGACGAGAGAAGATGGAGGGCATGGCTGAGCTGGGGTTAGCAAGGAGGCAGCATCGCAGAGTGAACCAAGTCCTCGGAGACAACTTACGTGGACGAGCCGACCTCTCCACTGGGGGTCGCAAATAACAGTCACCTCCGCTGTGCTCAACACGCTCAACGTCGCCCACCATGGAGCGCTTCGACTCTCTCGCGAATACCCTCTCGAGCATGACCATGTACGACATAAAGGCCATGTACAACCAGGTACATCACAATCCAGTCCATCCGTGCCCGCCTCTCACCCCCCACAGGCAAAGAATGCCGTGCTCAACATCAGCGAGATGGAAGCCAAAGTCAGAGAGGCGACCAACGACGAACCCTGGTGCGCTTCTACGCCCTCCCCGCAACACCCGTATTCACACCCGTATCCCCAGGGGAGCAAGTTCAACCCTGATGCTGGAGATCGCTCAAGGGTGTGTACTGTCATCACCACTCCTCGTTCTAGACAGCTGACGCGAAACACAGGACATTCAATTTGTGAGTCCACGACGTCGCTCGGACCACAGACACCCTTATCCGCCCGCAGCCAGACCTTCAACGAAATCATGCCTTGCATTTACGGTCGGTTCATGGAGAAGGAAGCTCGGCAATGGCGACAGATCTACAAGGTATCCCATCTTGCAATCCTCATGCGCGATCGCTCATGTTTGCACTCAGGCTTTGCAACTGCTCGAGTATCTCATCAAGCACGGCAGCGAGCGTGTCGTCGACGACGCCCGCTCCCACATTTCTACCCTGAAAATGCTCAGAAATTTCCATTACATCGACGACAAGGGTAAGGACGAGGGTCAAAATGGTATGCTCTTCCCTCTACGCTCCCCCTTGCTTTATCATGCACTTTGCCTCCACCAGTTCGCAATCGTGCTCGTGAATTGGTCGAGCTTCTGTCGGACGTGGAAACCATTCGTACGGAGAGGCGCAAGGCAAAAGCTGGTCGCGGAAAATATGTCGGTACTGGTAATGATCCAATGAGCTTCACCTCCGGAGGCAGTCGCTACGGTGGGTTTGGCAGCGACAGTCTCGGTGGTAGCAGCGGATACTACGGGGATAGAATGAGCGGAAGAGATGGTAAACGGTGGTCCCTCTCATCTTACCCCTGGCTAATTCGTATCGTTAGATTTTTATTCTGGTGGGAGTTCAGGAGGCTTCAGGGATAGTAATGGCCGGCGGGATTTCGAGGAGTACACTGCTGGGGATGACGACACCGTCGCCCGCAGATCCTCTGTCTCCCGGAGCAGTGGTCCTTCCCGCGCCGCAACGGTTGGTTCCTCTTTACGCACACAGACTATGTCTGCTCCAGCTGCCACACAGCAGAAGGAACCAGAGGTCGACCTCCTGGGTGGCTTTGATGATGCGCCTGTCAATAGTGCACCGTCCCCCGCCAACGCCACCAGCCCTACCAAGGAATTACCTTCCTTGACTGGATTCGACGGTTCGATCCTTGTCTTGGCTACCGCACTTTCTACGTGCTGACATCTCGATAGATGACGACTTTGCAGACTTCCAAGCCGCACCATCACCCTCTTCCTCGGCTTCTCCGTCCGCTACTGGGCCGACCCTATTGGAGATGCTGAATAGCCCACCCCAGACGAACCGCCGTCCAGCGTCCGCCGTCAACCCGACCTTGGCGTCGCAAGCCCAGAGAACGACCTCCCCGCCGGTTTTCAACGCGCCACTCTCCGCCACGAACAACAGGCAGTCCCAGTCCTTTACCGCTACGATATCCCCCACGCCAGCGCAAAACACCCCTTGGACGTCGTCGCAGCCGCTTTCGCCCACGTTCACGTCCACATCCACGCCCGTCACTCGGGCGCCTGCCTCGGCTGCGTCGCCCAAGGCACCGGCCTCGGGAACCGCGCCGCCTGCGTCCGCCAGAGGCTTGTCTGGATTTGAGGACCTGTGGTCCATGTCCCTCGGTGGCCCGTCTGCCGCCAAATCTATGACTGCCGGAAAATCGATCAAGGATCTCGAAAAGGAGAGGGCACACGCGGGTATCTGGGCGTCCTCTCAAAAACCAGGCGGGGCAAAGGGAGCTGCATCGGGCATGGGTCTGGGGGATGCGTTTGGGAATTTCGGGCCTGCCAAGGCTGGCGAAACGACGGGGGGCGGAGATGATCTGTTGCTTTGAGTCCATCGTAGTAGGGTTCAGAATTATTACCACAATTTAGACCGACGTTTACCATGGCAACCCTGATTGACTTAGCTGACGCCTTTGGAGACATTCTTCCAAGTTTCATAATTAACTGTCCACAGTTTCGAAAGAATCACATTGTGCAGAAGAGGTGATGACGGGAATGAGTGAGCAAATTAAGAGGTACAGATACAATCATCGTTCACTTCAAGAACCAGGGCGATAAAGCAGGAAGAAGGTTGGAATGAGAATAGGTGGGTGGGGGTACGCGGTGAATCTGCACCGAACGAAGAGATATCGCCGCAAAAACGAAAAGACGATGATTGAAAAACGTAGAACCTAGTGGTGCATCTCAAATGCCCGCCATTTGCATCCTGGGTTGACCTGTGGTTTGATTCGATACCTGCGACCCTATCGTGCCTGGGACCTGTTGTCCTTGAGCACCTTGGGTGGCTTGGTTGAGCACTAGGCCTGGCCCCATGACGAATGCCGGAAGGTTCTTCTCCTCCAAATCAGCGTATCGCACGGTCATCTCTTTTCGTTCCTTTGTCCATGATTCGGGGTCCCACCATGTGTAGGTACCAGCTTCACCCCCCGGGATTTTTGTCGATGGTGCGCTGCCACTTTCTTTGGTTATCCAAATCCGGAGCTCCTTGTGATATCGCCAGTTCCGATTCCACCTATTCGACAGGTGATAAGTATGGTTGCCGAAGAATTTAATAGAAGGGCAACACAGCCAGTCCAAGTCGACTCACAGTTCCTGGGCCGCTATTTCTTGTAGTGCATCCCTCGGACTCGAGTAAAACATGTAAAATAGCGTCTCGTCGCTGAAAGCCCCCGCTTTACTTGGCCCGGGTGGTGGGGGCTGCACGTTATAACAGGCAGGAAGATGGAAGTCCGGTTCAACGCTCCGTGCTGCTGATTGATCGGCCCATGGGGTTATGAACGTCGAGTACAGGTTCCTTCGCATGACACGGTTGACAATTCCCCTTTACTCTATAGAACCCGAGACTCACCCCTCATAGCCCATGTCGAGGCCCACCGCACCCAAGTCCGTGCCAACGCTACTCAGACCACCGTCCGCATCGACACTCGCATTCTTTATCATGGCCAGTAACCCCAACAGCCCCCATCGGTCAGCAGCCGAAATGAGTACCTGCTGGGCAGGCGTTTGTGGATGGTGATGGGGCTGGTTTTGTGCTTGCGCAAGCGAGCTGTGCAGCTGTGTGTGAGGATGGGGAGCTTGTATCGGATGGCTTCCGTTCGACGCATACGGACTGACTCCGGGCAGCGAGACGCCTGGTGGGTTGAGATGTTGCTGCGATGGCTGTGTTTGAGATTGCAGGTTATTGCTCGTGTGGGCCTGTTGTCCCTGTGAAGACGGTTGTGTTTGCGTTGACTGTAGCTGACCCGGAAGCTGACCCTGCACGAGGGATTGAGACTGCGATTGCGACTGCGTTTGCGTTTGGCCCACGGGAGTTGAGCCGTTTGGTTGCGAAGGTGGCAGATTGGTATTAGGAGCATTCCATGCCGCATGCGACACCTGATTGAGCTTCAAGGCATAATTTTGCTAGCGATTTGGTGAGTATACTCGTGACCGAAACAAGAGCCGCCGATTTGCGCGAGCCATGCATGGTATGTGCACGGACGGCAAATCGGGTAATAACGTCACCACTTACCCTTTGTTTCTCAGCGTCACCCTGAGATTGGAAACCGGGATGGATGCCCCGCAAGTTGAGCATTCCTGGTGTGCCTGATTGTTGTGTTCCTGCGAGAGCCGAAGAGGAAAGGGTGTTCGTGTTCGGCTGCTGAGCGCCATTTAACGAGCCTAGGATACTTGGCCGATGGTCGTTGAAGCCGTTCAATCCAGGCGGATGTGCTGGCGAGTGATTCTCGGATGACTGTGGCTGGTTCTGGGACTGGGGTTGGCTCTGGGATGACAGCGCTTGTTGGCCCTGGTGACCGCCCAAGGCAGGGAAGTCCTCTGGACCGAAATCTCTCGGTTGCGGGCCTGCTGCAGCTGCGGTTGAGCCACCCTGGCCTGCCTGAATCGCGTAGCTGGTGGGGGTCGAGGCTGACGTATTGTTGTTCGACGACGAGAGCGCGGCACTGGGGAGCGAGGAGGGGTTGTTGTTCGAGGACGGATTCGAGTTGCTTGTCTGACCGAGGGATCCGAGTGCGGGGAACTCGTTTGGATCAAATCCGACTTCGCTCGCGGAGGATGCGGATGGGGCGCTTGTGGGCGTTGCTGCGGGTGGATTCGGGCTCATATGGGGTGGGAAAGAGGAGGCGCCATTCTGTGCGAGGACGCCCGCGCCGGCAGCGAAGGGGAAGGGGGCCGATTGGGGCTGCTGTCTCTGGAGGAAGGGGGACTGTGGTACGGCGGGGGTGCGGTGCGGGTTTTGTTGTTGGAGGGCGGGTGCGGGGTAGGTGCGCTGTGGGAGGGAGTACTGGGATGTCGGATAGGGCGATCTGAACTGGGACGGGAGACTGGCGGGGGGCGCGAGGCTCGGTGGACGCTGTGGGGGCTGGCCTGGGGAGGGTGAGCGCGGGGGAGGAGGACAGGACGGGACGGGACAGACCTGGTCGGTTCATGGCAGTTGCGTTGTCTTTCGCGAGTATCTCTCGTTTGTTTTTTTTCCGATATTATTCGTCCTGGATGAGTTGTCGTTTGTTTGCTTGTTCCCAACCACCGTTATAACCCTAACCCCATGGAGGTCGTCCACCCCCGCTCAGCCCTCCTCTCCAACTTCGAGGTCCTCTCCCTCCTCCGCCAGCTCGACGCCGACCACCGAGCCCGCACAAAGTCCGCAATCCGCATAAAAAAAGAAGACCCCTCCCTCGAACCACACACCGAAGACGTCTCCGAGAACCTGCGCACCGTCGAACTCGAGGTGAGCCCCGCCCACCCCACTCCGTCAATTCCCTCATCTGCCACCCAGACCATCCAATACCTCTCCGCAGAGTACCAGCCCACGTCGCACCAGTCCGATCATGGCATATCTCAGCTCGTCCGCGACCTCGCGCCCTTCTCCCTCACAAAAGCGGAGAAACTCCAAGTCGTAAACCTTGCCCCGAGGGAGCCCGTCGAACTCTACGTCGTGTGTCTCCTCTCCACCGCGCGCCCCGTCGTCCGCTCACCACTCCGTCCGATAGATCGTGGAAGAACTCGAGGACCGCCTTGGGGATCGAATGCATGAAATCCTTGGCATCGTCTCAAGATCCTTGTGCGCCACCCCAGCGACGCCTCCCCCCCAGAGCGCGTCTTCGACGAACTATACCGAAACAATCGATGCGTACGAGGTAGAACAAGGATGGGAACACGGCGCGGAAGATGCCGAGTTTGATTACTTGGGAGAGGGCGTTGGGATTGAAGGTGATCTCGATATGGAAGACGACGATTAAGAGCCCGTCCTTGGTTCACCGCGATATCCATCGTACACACTCCCTAGATGATGTCGGCGCCTTGGCCGACCGACAATCACAACAGCCGTCACGATTCGAGTCAACGCCCG